>JANSTQ010013348.1:0-16523 GCA_026167885.1 Bergia puertoricense | reverse complement strand
TTAGGATAAAATATCATTTCTGATAGATATCCAAAAATCAACTTGTTTTGAGTATTTTGAGTAACATTCTGTTGGACTCCGTGATATATTTGTTATTTTACTTATCATTTCAGCAGTATTTATAGGAAATATAGGAGTTTTTGGCCGATTATAGGAGTTTTATAGGATCCTATAAAATAAATAGGAAAAATAAGAAATATAGGAAGGCTGGGATGTGTGCCAGTTATGTGTACCAGAATTGCTAACTCGAATCAGTTTGTAAAAATGAAACCCAAAAGTTGAGTTAAAATTTTAACGGTATCCTGTTTGTGGATATATGTAACTTTTATATGAAGTGTTTTCAGTAAATACTAGTTAAGATAGACACCTTCAGTGTAAGCACGTGTTCATTTTAACCAACACTGATATAAAATACAGGGATGAAAACTTAATGCCGGACCGACCGCCAGTGGCCGCCAAATTTCATCTCAGGCTGGTAGATATCACAAAGAACCGGCCCGTCTAGCCGATACGTTTTGCAGGATACTGGTGAATTCATATTGTAAACAATTTTAATTGTTATTAAAATAACATAACTATAATGTACCGAAAACTCATCAAGGATGCTTTTTTTACCATTTGAGCTTCACTTTGGACTAGAAATGCAACTTTTGCAATCCTTTAAAGACATCTGTATTCCTTATGGCTCTTATCAATCTTGTGTGATAAAGGACATACAACGCAATCGATGGATATTTTAAAATACATATTACGGGCCGGTAAAATTTTTGTCGGTGGATTCCTTTTACCACTGGTCCGGCTGCCCGGTCCTAAACAAAGTTACAGTAGAACCCCGCTATTTCGAACTCTTGGGGGAAGAGAAAACATACTTCGAAATAGCGGGGAGTTCGAATTAACCGAGTTCGAATTAACCGAGTTCGAAATAGCAGGGTTCAACTTTAGTTTCCACCCCTCAAAATCCAATTACGTTTCAATGTTTTGCCAAACACTTTCACAACCTTGAAAACTATAATAACTACATGTATCCTCATAGTACGATTCTCACTTCATTCTATCCACGATATTGAAATTTGTAATTATTCTGAAAACCCCTCCAATGAAAAAAGTTTATCTTAACCCCAAACCTAACACCTACTATTTGTCTTCATACAGTGTCCATCTTTTAGGAAATGTTTCTTAAGTGAGAACTCACTGCAAATAACTAATTAGCTTCTGGACTCGGTGTTACTTGTGAAATGGCTTGTTGAGCAGTCAGTGTAGTGACAGTGCATAAACTTGTGTGCTAGTCTTCGCATCAATATAAACTCGTAACAATTTTCAGCCTTTTTTAGCTTTACTTTTGATTGAAAGTTGTCCGGCTTTTTTTAAAGTTAGAGTGTCC
Source organism: Bergia puertoricense (assembly GCA_026167885.1). Taxonomy (NCBI): domain Eukaryota; kingdom Metazoa; phylum Cnidaria; class Anthozoa; order Zoantharia; family Parazoanthidae; genus Bergia; species Bergia puertoricense. Next base: position 15,142 of record JANSTQ010013348.1, on the reverse strand, counting down.
TTGTGAGTGTTGTGACTTATTACTAACCTTCAAAGACTCTTCAATTCGGCCAAAATGGCAAACCAAACTAACAAAGTGGATGATAAAACATGTTTCACAGTAATATCAGGGCTTGACATTAACACTGGCCCCATTGCCCAAACGCACTTTTGGCCCTCTTCTGGGCAGTAACAGACCAGTAACTTTTTGAAAAAGGCCATGCAGCAACTCAGATGAAATTGCACAAAGATACTAAAAGCTTGTGCCAAAGGTACAGCACAATTTTTTTCACAACTGACCAGTCCACTTTATCCTGGGCCAGCAAGTTTTTAATTTTACTTGCTCATTGGGCCAGTGAAATAAAATCCTTAATACACAAGTTACCTTTGATGTTGACGATAGCCGCAGCTCTTGCCTCTGACTCAGGTCCCGGTGTGAAGGCAACACATGTGTATTCCCCTCCATCATCTATTTCAACTGCAGTAACTCGTAATAAATTCTTACTCTCGTCCCAGTAAATTCGACGAGCACTGTCCTGAATGTTGTTTAGTCTGGAGCCATCTTTCAGCCAGAAATAACCTATTTCCAGTCTTTTGTCATAGTCAGCTTCACAGCGAAGGTCGAAAACCACATCCTCTGGAACAGTAATGTTTTTTGGAGGAACCTTTATCAAAGTTGGCTCTGAAATAAAAAAAGGCAAAATACTGTCAGAAGTACGAAGACGGAAAAATTTTAGCCTACTATTGTCTTCTGGCTTCCGACACAGTTAACTTGTGAATGAAAAACTATCAATTCATTAAGAAACAGCAATATGCTTTCTACATATTTTGTGAAACATGACTTTCAGTTTCGGTGTTATATGTACAAGCAATTAACCCTCCAAAGAAAAAAAAAATATGGTTTTAGAACTCTTGATATCAAAAGAACATTGACACTGAGTTGAACAACGAATCTATGAAAATTACGTTGTAAGTACTGTACTTACCATACACAGTTGACATTCCTTTGGGGCTCCTGGCAGAACCAATAATGTTTGTAGCTTTACATTCATACTCTCCCTCATCACTCTCTTTAACATTATCTATCAGCAGTGTACCGTCACTTGACAGTATGTAGCGACCACCTGAGGTGTTGGTCTTCAACTCATCTCCATTGTAGTACCAAACAAATTTATCAGGTGCAGGGGCAGCGTCTGGCCTGCAGGGAATCTTTCCAGTGCTACTCTTGAAGAGTGGAAATGGACCAAAACTCTCAAAAGATGGCTTCTTTGCTAAAAAACGAAACAGCAAGATATGTCACATGTCCTGGAAGACTAATTTTGAGAAAAACTGATTTCATGTCCTTGATACAGAAGAGACCACATACATGTAATGTTGGGTCTGAATAAAAAAAGTTGATATGTTACACATACAGTAAATATACATGTACTTCCTAAAGTTGTTACTGTACCTGTACATTCTTATAGAAACCCACCTTTACTTTACCATTTGAAATGAACAACTCACAATTATATATACAACCATACACAGTAAACTACAATGAATAATCAAGGAAATATGGCAGGGAAACACGAACAGCAGACATGTAACCAATTACTGCAGGCCCAGGGTCAAAACAGTTTCAATCGATGGTCTGGTGATAAGTCCTAATCTACAGCAGCTGTAGCCTGGAGGGATGATTACACAGCATCAGTGCTCATGTTCCTCAGTAGACATTAAATAGAAACAAGCAACAGGGAAGATCTGTTACATAAAGAGAACAAAGCTTTCACAACTTACCTAACACCTTGATCTCAGTCGCTGTGACCACCATCCCAACCTTATTCGTAGCAACACACTGATAGACCCCATCATGAGATAATTGAGCATTTGGAAACCTCAAGACATTGTCTGTTACTGTAACTCCTGGACTGGATGAAAAATCATAACAAATATGACAAACTATTATATTACATATTATTTTTGTGCTGATAAGCAAGCTAAAATATAATATAAGGTTTGATCACATTTACAATAAAGAAAGGAAATTACAGACAAATTAAGAACTTGGTAATTGACACCCAGAATAACCTTTTGGTTAATCTGGCTGGGTGACAGAGACGTTAAGCCGTTGGTCTATTCTCTTGACGTTCTGCCGGAGGACTTAAAAGATCCCACACACTTCTCGAAAATAATGGGGTAATCCCAGTGTTGTGGTCTGTTAACTGAGGGCCAACTTAATGTCTCAGACAGCAAACCATTGTGAACCGCTTATAGCGGTCTGGCTAAGACCCTCAACCACTGAACCATATACTTGCTGTGAACAGGTAGCTGAAAAGCCCCGCAGGGAGCACCTGTATACTGTGTATGTATATGTATACTAGTTTACTTGACTTTGAAATAAAGTTGAAAAATGAAAGAATGAAAAAAAGAATCAGTGAACTCATGTAACTAATAATGTTAAGTTTTAAAACATTTGTTAGAATAAAAATCAAACGATAGCAATCCAAGCAAAGCAAATTACAATACACAGATAGTTTTATGGTTTGGAATATAGCCCTTTGACAATAGCCCTTTTCACAGTTCCTGAAAAGTAACCACCAAGTGCTACTCACCTGTTTAGTTAATACTAAATCATTATATCCACGAAAAACTGCATGATATCAAAACAACCCTTCAAAGGCTGTACCGTATTTTGCGGACTATCAAAACCAGCATGGCAGTCTGTCTGTCTCACAGGATAGCATTTTTTAAAAAAATGAGTTAACCTCATTTCCTTTCTGTTTATAATTGTCTAAGTTTTAGTAAAGTCTCTTTCTTTCTTAGACCCATCTCTAATAAACACAAGTTGAACATGAAATCCTGAAATTGAATTAAAGCCTCCTAATAATCTTCATCCCCCTTTTTTCTGGTAACCTTGTTTATTCATGTTGAGTAACATAGAAGTGTAGAGTGTAATTATTAACATCAAAGTTCCAATTTCAAGAATATTATAAATAAAATTAATTAGAAAATTTTGATAAACATTTGAAAATAAAGCAGGACAAGAGTTTTAAGTACTGCACATACATTAACTTACAGATTTGTCAGTTTTTGTCCATCTCGCCACCACGAATAAGTGGGCAGAGGATTACCAGTAGCCAGACATGTTATTGAAGCTGCACTGTTTATCGGGATGGTCTCTTCTTTTCGTGGTACTGGATCTTTGAGTTTGGGACGAACTATTCAACAAGAAAACTACAGTTTGTTTGAACTGCAATGGCAAAATCTCCAGATCTCCTGAGGTTGGCATCTCTGTAGTTCTGTGGTTCTGGTCTCCCAAATCACCTTAACTTTTTATCACCGAATTGCTGATTCTACATTTTTTATTGCTGTTTTGCCTTATTTTTTGTATTTTTTGTGTCAAAATGTTTTCAAAAATTCAACACCAGACAGGTTTCAACAGTTGGCAAACTGTAACTTTTTCTGAAGGAATGAGTATACTCTACATGCAGATCAAATTACTTCTGCTTGTTATCCAGGCTGTGGCACAAAAATGAAATTTTTTTGCATTTTTTATTTAGTCTCAATCATGATAAAATGTTAACAAAGAATAAAATAATATACTGACAGACCAGCCCTAATTTTTCAAGAATATGTGACCAGAACCACAGAATGATATTTTATTTGACCTTGAGAAACGTTTGGGGGCTTTGAGAAGTGGCCATTTAAACTGGAGGGTGGCCACTAAATACAGGACCACTTAACACCTGTTTGACTGTTATACATGTACCACAGGTGGCCCAAGCTATCAATACAGCAAAAACCTGCATGCAAGAACCTACATTTTTTGAAGTCTGGCAAAATAGGTTCTTGCAATTTGGGGTAATTTATTGGCAATTTAGGCTAGGTAGGATCTTAAGTAGGTTCTTAATTTCTATGAAGGACTAACAAAGCCTGTTTTTGTTGTAGGAATTAATAGTTCTATTTGTAACTGCAGTTTAGTACAGTATTTTCTTGTAATACAAATTTGCAATCTCAAAGTCAAACTCCTTGGTTAAAATATTTATCATAATTTAACTGTAACCCACATACAAGAACCTGCTTGAACTTGCTTGGCTAAACAGGTTCTTATATTTTTGGGTATTAAAATGGCAAATTTCTGCCAGTAGGTTCTTAAACCACTAGGTTCTTACACACGGGTTTTTACTGTAGTTTATTTGGATGCAATCCAGTCTTTGATGGGTACCATAAGTGGTGTGGTCTTTGGTTACACATCACCATTTTAAGCAAAATTAATGTATTATACACAGTATAGTACATTTGAACCTTCTCTAAATAACGATAAAAAACAAAGTTTGCCAATTATCCCAGGATTCTTGTGTACATACTGTAGTTGCCATTCCTTGTATTGATGGGGCACTTTGGCAACTTTCATTTTTCTTGTAGCACCCCAGTTCATGGCCAGAACTACCCCAAAACACCCTGTCATCATACAGCATAAAAAGTGAATTTTCTGTAAACATTTTACTTTGCATGGAGAAGGGATTTACGGTATCGGTAACAGTGTATAAATAAGTTTTAAACAAACCTGATCAAAAAAACATTTATGTATCTACATGATTGTATGATAGACATTTTAAGTACACTGTACATACATCTGTATATAACGTATGATCTTGAAAATGAAGCCTGCTGTGTCTATATACTGTGATACAAACACAGCCAACATTGTAGGGCACAAGAAAAGTTTAATTAGAGGAACTTGAGACAGCTGAATGCTTCAATCTCTTATTTCCAGAGAATTCTACAATATGTGAAGTGTTTATATCACAGTGTAAACTCCATTAGACACATGCAAACCTGTAGCTGTTTTCTATAAAAAAGGAATTGAAATGAAAGTAAATGTATTAAACACTAGTTTCACTGTCCATTTTTCAATTAGTACTGTGTGACTAGACCACATAATTTTATATGCCCTGCCTTAAAATCATTATAAATAGAATACCTGAAACAATTAAGTTGGTTCTGGATGATTTTCGTCCCTCTTTATTGTCCACTATGCAAGTGTACCTTCCTTCATGCCGAATTCTGTTAACAGACTTGATTATCAGGTATCGGTTGAAAGAAAGTGAAGGTAGTTCATAACCATTCTCTCCATGTTTGATCTCTGTCTGGTCATTAAAAAACCATTTCACCTTAGGAACTGGCCTAGAAAGGAAATGAAATTTGGTTCTTAATAAAATCAAGTAGTGGAATGTTAACCCTGCCTTATGACAAATGGTTCAATAATAAAATAATATGACCCTTTATTATTGCCTCTTTCTTTGCCCTGGCCATTCAAATTCTTATCATATTTTTTTAAAATTATTAATACCCATTATAACCTTTTTTAGTACCTGCAAGGAGTCTGCAGCAAAAATTTTTTCTAATTTTCAAAGTTTTCAAAATCTTGTAACAGTATATTTTCTAGTGGTGAAGCTGACAATCAATTCAAGGATTTTCAAGGGCTTTGACTGACTTGAATCAAGGACTTTTTAGGCCCTGATTTTTTTCCAACTTCAAGGACTTTCCAGGATTTTCAAGGACCATGGAGACCTGCAAGAGACCATCCCAACTCAAAAATATCACCATCGAATTTATGGGTGTCATTATACAGTACACTGTAAAGCTTAATAGCTTTTACTAAAATATCAGGATTGAGAATGTACTTGCCCAGTTGCCAATGGCAAGTAGATTTTGATAGATTTGTGTGACTAAAATTTGTCAAATTTTTCTGTTTGCTCATCAAGCTGGCTGAGTTTTTATTCATGAAGTCGTATCAAGATAATTTGACTATTTTATTTATTAAGTAAGGCCTTGGCAGCCTACAGCATTAATTTGGCTAAAATATTTTATTATTTTGAGAGTAGAAATTAGCTAATATATTTTCATTTTGGGGAAATATTTTACTGGTTAAAAATACCATGATGGTTTGGGAATGATGATATTGAAACTGCTAAGACACATGGAGTTGGAAAACAGTTTGGTTGGGTAAGTGGCTGGGTATAATGTAACTATTCTAAGCACTTTATGTATAACTGTTCAGAATTTTATATGTTCACACTTTAACTTGTAAGTTTTTTTTTTCTATGAAGCACCTCAGTGATACATCAATGTAGAAATAAAGTACATTTAATTATTATCATATTTGTACTACATCAAAATGTATCATATCACAAGGCAGAGGCATAGCTCAGTTGGTTAGGGCATGGCCTTCAGAGCTGGAGGTCCCCAGTTCAATTCTCCGTAACTCCAACATCTGCTTCAACTTTCCTCTGATCCGTGTAGCTTTAGCTTTAAATACTCATAAAATGGAGCATTGACAGAGGGAGGGGGGTAAAGTGCCCACCGTCGGCTTCCATTGATACCAGCTCTAGGAGCTGACAGAATTACCGACGTTAAATAAGGGCTACTTTAACCTTTACCTTAAGTTTACAATGTATTCTGTTACATGTTTTGTAGAAATATATCTAATTAAAAGCACTATTCCCCCACCTAAAAACAGTTACATGTAACAAATTTCCTTTACCTTGTCTGGTTGTACAGTATGGTTACAAGACATACAAAAGACACAAAAAAGTGCACTACAGCTGATAGTATATCTTAAAAATAACTTACGATCCCTTTGCTGCACAGAACATGTTAACCTCCTTGCCCTCAGTGGCTTCTGTTGTGGGGCTTAATTCCTGAACCCATTCAGGAGCAATTTTCATGCCATCTGAGTTTTAACATTTCCCCAAAACATTACATTAAAATTTGAATTACCAGATATAATTACTTCTTTCTACATCTTGATTATTAAATGCAAATACACATTATATGGAAACTGAATGACTGAATTTTTTCTAAATATAAATTAGATGTACATGTATAATTATAACACGAACAATAATGCTTGCTTCTTACTTTTTACTGTAATTTCTTAAATTTTTGAATTTGGACTATCCCTTTATATTTTTTCTGTTAAGACAATATGTCAATTTTTTTTCAAGAGGTAATTGTTTCAATTTAATCTTATTATTAAGCAATAACAATTATGAATATTTTTTATTAAAGAAAATTATCAACCATATAAAGAATAAGAAAGCACTATTTACAAGACTGGCTACATACTGTTTAATTTACAGTACCTTCCAGAAATTAGCCAGGGAAAAGGGTACTGATGTAGCTGTAACAGTCATAGCATAGATTTAGGGCTTCTATTAATGCCAAACTATATGAGGCATCCCCGGTACAGAGCAAGGATCTGATAATCTTTATCATTTTTGCTTGCTATAGACCACAATTATCCAAATCCCTTGATTTTATGACTAGGATCATTGTATAAAATTTCTTCTGTTTCCAGAATTGAAGAATCTAGTGCAAAAACAACATATTAAGTCACTTTTGGGTTGATTTTGAATTCTTGACAGACTTCTGGGCACAGTTGCTCAAAAGACGATTAGCACTAACCCAGGGTTAAATAGTTAATCCCTGTTTGTGTTTACTACCTTACAAACTGATCTGAGCTGCCATTTCGGGTTTAGCAATTGGGTTTCTAAGGAAAGTCTGAACAGTATTTTATAAGAACTGGAAACATATACCTTGGTGACGAAATTGCTCTTTGAATTTTTGCAGCGTACCAATTAAAATTACTCACTGGAAGCAACATTATCATTGGTGATAACGTTGTTGTTTTTCTTTTATCAAATAAGAAGAAATTCTTGCAAAATCTTTGATTTTGAAAACATAGACAACAAATGGAATGCATTCATGACTGTACACGAAGCAGACAGAGCGGCATGTTCAGTTGATCCTGATTGGCCATACATCTTTGTGGTTTTTTGACTCACACAAAGTCTTGCAAATGTCACAAACACTGATATTATGTCAAAACTCTTTTCAATGTCCTGGAAATTTTACTTTGAGAAAAAAGTACGTGATCACAACAGCTTCAACATTTTTTTTCCAGTTTCACTTGGTCAATATATTTTTGCCCGATTTACTTTTAGAAAAGATTACATGTTTGTTGCATGTTTTTCTAATCCAATCTCATTTATGTTGTCAACAGTTTGGGGAAATGTATTTTCAAAAGCAGGTAGGGCCACATATTTGTTATTGATGGTTATCATCTTCAAAAGCCAATTGCTCAATATTTTTCTGTGAACTGTATGTCAGGTCCTGATACTATAATGCGGCAACTCACTGTGCACAGGAAAAATCTCTGATTTCTCTTTTCTCGTGAAACTTAGACACCCAAGGAACTTTATATAATGATCCTGTAATGTACTTTGCCTCAACATGTAAGAAATGCAAGAAAAAGAGAAGTCAAAACACCTTTAACAAATCACACTATTTCCACACTATTGAGCTTTTTTCTGCACTATTCCCACACTATTTCCCCTTTTTCCCACACTATTTTCCTTTTTTCCCCGCACTCCACCAGATGCCCTGTTTGTTTATTTCAATTGGTGTCACCCTTTTCCCTGTATTTTCAATTCTAACATGTAGTTAAAGTCATAGTTTCCACAAACTTTACCCTGCATAGCAAGGCACCTACAAATTAAACTTAAGAAAATTTAAATTTGCTTTGAACACAAAGTACCTGGAGTTGAAGAGATTTGACTATTTCATATTGTTTATTATTAATTAGTAGCGAGATTAAAATTGATAAGCTCGGAGGCTTTCAAAACTCTTAAAAGATTTCAAAGAAGATATCTGAACACTGGAAACAATATAAAACATTAAGAAAAAAACCTTACCTGATGCTTTAGCTGAACAAGCTAACTGGATGTTTGCAGACACATAGAATGTATTGGCAGCTTCAACCTTGCAGTTGATATGTTTGTTGTCAACAAAGAATGTACATTCATCTTGTGTCAAAGGACTGAATGTCAGTTGTCCATCCGATGCTCTAATGATCCTGTTTTCCTCTGGACCAAGCACATTTGAACTTCCTGTTTGTGGATCACTCTTTCCCCATGACCTGATAAACCCATAACTCTCCGGAGACTTCAGATCAGGGCAATTAAGGGACACTATAGACCCCTTGTCCTCCTGGCCCAAGTTCTGATTGGAATTAGCAACAAATCTACTGACGCCTGAAAGTAAGATTATATACAAAATTTGACAAGGTTGATTTTATTAAACATGTACATGTACTGTTTTGTAGTGCATGTTAAAGTAAACAAACTTGTAACTGAATATACTGGCATAACTGGCACTCTTATGTTCTGAATAAAAATATGTGAATGTGTAAATTCACTCTTCATGTACCATTGTTCATATTTGGGATTGTTAAGGATCGTGACAGTTGCAGTAACTGCTGCATTATGCAATGGTTTGGTGCAAGTTGATTCACGGTTCTGAGTATTGCTGTGAAACAAATTGCACATTCAAAAAAATTCACTACAGATGTAACAGGACATTAGACAAAATTCTCCAATAAATTATAATGCACTTGTCAGATAATTATTACCAACATTAATTAATTTCAACTGTTTTGGACCAAGCAAGATGGCAGCAAGATAGTAGTTCTAGTCAATCAGCTAATTTGGGGATTATTAATTGGAAATAAGCATGAAGATGCAGCATTTCTTGCACTTCTGATAATCTTGAATGCCTCTTGACACATTGGATTAGTTTTCGCGCTGCCAGCAACTCAGGAAATTAATATTTGAAGTGAAAGATGCTGCAGGAGCAACACGATTGAGAACAAATTCAAACTGCTGCCTCGTTTCAATGCAACCTGTGTCTACAAACTTTCTCTACAAGTCATGGGTCAGAAGAACATCCACTGAGTACCTGCAGAAAAAGATTTTCACCTTCACAGTCAACTTGCGGTTGCAGACAGTTCAGCAAAATCAAGCTCAAGTTAATGTTGTCCAGAGTGAATGTCAATATTATAGCAGGGAGCCAACCAACATCAACACAATGCACCTAAAATGTGGGGAAACCATACTGAAGACAACATTCACCATAAGATTGATGAGATATATGAGGAAATTGGATTTTGGAGACAGAATTTATTCAAGCTACCAAGTGGAGCTGCAGAAAATAAATTTGTCTTAGTTTGTAACAATAAAGTGGATAGAGTCTTGGAACCAGAGGCCATCGATTTTAAAGATGTTGCTCTAAAAATCCTTATGGTAATGCCTGCCCTACTTCACCAGAAACCAACTTTCAAGTCAACAGCAAAGGAACATTCTCAGTGCCCATCAAGGTGCTTGACTCAGTGGAAGTTGGGAGAATTTGACACATTGCTTCGCGAGGCTCATACAATTCAAGCCAAACTGCCAACAAACCCCAAGGGCTTAAATGAAGAGCGACTTGCCAAAACCTTTGCCAAACTTGTGCCTGAAGGAAAGATAAATGCCACTATGAAGCTCTTGGATCAACAGAGTAGCAGCGGCATACTCCCTCTATCCCAAAGCACCATAAATGAGTTGAAACAGAAACAACCAGAGGCAGGTGAAGCTGATTCCTCACTTTTAATAGACGGCCCACCACCGTTTGTCGACCCTGTTATGTTTCAAAATATAACAGAATCCACTTTTACAAATGCAGCCTTACATACAAGGGGGTCTAGTGGACCCTCTGGCTTAGATGCAGATAGGTGGAGAATCTTGGTGTCAAAAAATTTTGGATCTGCTGGCCAAAATCTCAGGGGTGCATTAGCCACCTTTGCACAAAAGATGTAGCACTGTTGAAACAGAAGTCCATGTTGAAAATGGCAGAAGTTGCACATACCTGGAAGCTTAGCAATACATGTACTTCCAAGATACTTCCCATATCGTGACTTCAAAGAAAATTATTTTTTGAGTGCCTAATGTAAACTGAAATACAATAAAAGCTGGTAGACATGATGGTCTACCAGCCTTAGGTTTTCATGAAATTTTACTAGATTGGCCTGTTTTTTGATGGACAATGTCTATCACTCCACCTCTATCAGCAACCCCTGCATTGTTCCTGGTAGATGCAGATAACGCCTTTAACTCACTCAGTCAGAAGGTCCTTCTCCACAATATCAGATAATTATGTATACCCATAGCCTGCTAACCGGCTCTCCTGTGGATTTATTCAAATACATTGTATGTTTATTTTCGAGTTTCAGTATTCCTGCACGGTGCGCAAAAAATCAAGGGGACTGGGTAAGGGGAGGGAGAGGAAAGGAGAGCCAGCAAGAACGGCCAGGGTTTTTGAGTATCTTGCATTTGCTGATGAATGCTGGGTTTTGATTGGCTAATTTTGACAGGTTGTCAACAGCTTATCAGAGTTGCATGAAACAATCCAAGATTTGCATCAGAATCACAAATCAACATGACAGTGGTTGAGTACTATTACAGCAGAAACTGTACGCGAAATAAAAGGTTCTTTGGCAGAAAGCAGGAAGCAGCAGTGGTTTTCCTGGTAAACTCTTGTGCTGTTCTTGCTGTTTTGCCAACAGGCTTTGGCAAGAGTCTGACTTTTCAAGTGTTCATTTGAGCAAAATCAAAAATCCACTCACCAAATGAAGAACAGGTGCCACCAGAAATTCTGGTTATTTGCATGTCCGCTGGTATTAAAGACCAAAAACAAGAAGCACAGTCCATGGGTATCACCTGTGCAAATCTTAATATGCTGGTCTCTTCTAGTATGAGCTAAGCTTGTTAGAAAATCCAGATAGTTCGTCTGGAGAGGTTCCTTTTAAAACTGTATCTGACTTGCACTGTAGCCTTCTATTTTAGTTCTGGGTGCTTTGAAATGGCATTTGCAACAGTATTTAAGTTGCTAATAGAGATGCTTTTTAAAAAATAATAGAAATGGTGATCATGACATTGCTGTTTGGCTGCAATATTAAAACTTTGACTGCCATCTTATCTTTTGTTAAGTCATTGAGATCAAGATGGTGATCGGTCACGGTTTTCAATAAGAGCCGGTGGCCGGCGAAACTCGCCAGCTAATTCACATGAATTCGCCGTCTACTTCCATTGAGAAACCCGCATAAGTTTACAAACAATATTCGGCACGAGAAGTCCCCTCTCTGCCTATAACTCACCTTTTGCCACCTATTCCAACTCTTATTGAAAACCCTGTCGGTGATCTGTCTGTTCCTGGACCACAGCCTTCTTCACAAATGCATAAAGCTCTGAAAGGTTCTTTATTTTTTGTGCACATGGGCTGCAAACACAACTATAGAGGTTTTCTGATTTTATGCAGCTGAATCCAACTGCCTCGCACAGTGTTGCGAGCACAGTACCATGGCTTCCCTTCTCCTCAAGACAGAACAGAAAGGTTTTCTCTCAAAATCTTCGTCCCTGTTTTTTTGTATTTTTGGTAGAAATTGCACTCAGTCTTGCATATGCAGCAACAATCATTGACTGAAACACTATTTGTTTTCGCTGTGTTGTTGGAGAAAACTCAGCAACTTGCACTTGGAACAAGTTGTGTTTACTTTTAAACAGTTTTCATTGGCCTGATTTTGACAGGTCACTCAGGTTTATGTTAAACACGGTCACGTGCGAAGTTGGTTGATATTCAAAAACCCTAGCCATTCTTGCCAGCTCTTCTTTCCTCTCCCTACCCCTCCCCACCCCTCCTCCTCCCCCAATTTCCCTCGATTTTTTGTGTGCCACAGGAATATCGAAACTCGAAAAAAACACATCGGAATACAGTAAATCCACAGGAGAGCCAGCTAGCAGGCTATTATGCCCACCGATGGCTATTTACATCAGGAACTGTTATAGCACACTATCTTGTCTATTTGTACTTGGTGGAACCAAACTTTCATCATCAGAAGGGACCACACAGGGTGATCCCCTCACAATGCCAGTATATGCCATAGGCATTACCCCTCTGTTGGAGATAATCAAACCTGGAACTCTAGAGGACTTAACCTTTGCAGATGGTCTGGGTGATGCAGGTGAACTACTAGAACTGTGGCACTGGTGGGATGACATTGTATTGTATGGCCCAAATGCAGCAAAGTTGTGGCTGGTTGTAAAGCCAACAGTAGAGAAGAAAGCATAACAAATCTTTGGAGTTACCAGCATTAACATTACAACAGAAGGAAGAAAATATCTTGATGGCTACACTGGAAGAAAGAGCAGATATTGCAAATACACTGAAGAATTGGTAAGCACATGGTGTAACCAACTGACAGTTCTGTCAAAGACCACAAGCCACTTATGCAGCATTTGTGAGCGAGTTTAAACATAAACTGATGTACTACATCAGAATGATGCCCAATAGCAAGCAGCACCTGACGCGACTGGATGCAATGGTAAATAATGTATTTATCCCGGCAATTACAGATGGTCACATTCGCTCTGTGGACAAACGACTTCGGCTCTCTTTGCCAGTAAAGAAAGGCAGTTTGCCAATACCTATCTTCACAGATATTGCCAATCTTGAATTTGCCAACTCTCATGCAGCTGCTCAACAGCTCGTTACACACATCAACAATCAAGACAGCACTGCACCAATAGATAGTGAACAACTCAAGGCCTCAAGGAAGAGGATTGTCAATACTAGAGAAGAACAGAACAACACCATCCTACAGCAGCACTGCAAGAAGATGAGCACAGAACAACTTTGGGCAAATGACCTGGCTAAGATGAAGGCTGCCTCAAGTTGGTTAACAACATTGCCATTAAAGTTCAAAAACTTCAAATTGAACAAGAGGGAATTTTAGGATGCACTCAGCCTTAGGTACCACTAGATACCAAAGTACCTTCCATCTGCATGTTCCAGTGGCAAGGAATTCAATATTGATCATGCAATGTCGTGTATGAAAGGCGGATTTATCTACAGGAGGCATGACGATGTACAAGACTTGTTTGCATCTCTTCTCAAGGGTCAGTACGGCCATGATGTCAAGGTTGAACCACACCTTCAGACCTTGACAGGAGAAGTTTTAACCAGCAGTGCCAACTCTTCTGACGAGGCTTGTTTGGATGTCAGTGCATGCGGTTTTTGGCAAAGGTGGCAATGTGCATTTTTTTATGTTAGGGTTTTTAACCCTTTTGCAAAGAGCCACCTAAACCAGAAACTGGACACAGCCTTTATGAGCAACAAGAAGGAGAAGAAGCGACAATAGAATCAACAAGTGACAGAAGTTGAGCAGGGTTCCTTCAGCCCTTTGGTTTTCACACTGTATGGGGGAAGTGGTAGAGAAGCAGAGCGCTTTAATATAATACTGCTGAACTTGCATTGAAATTGTCTGAGACGAAACAACTAGAATACAGTACACTGTAGTAATCCACTGACTAAGAGCGAAGCCATCATTTAACTTACTAAGATGAGCAGTATTATGCTTGAGAGGTTTCAGGACAATCAAACAAGAGTTGAACTTTGACATTAGTGGTGTAGAAATCACAACATAATGCAACTGGAAAAATCGAGTAGACAAGTATTTTAAAGCTAGTGCATATTACATTTTTATCCCAAGCTCTGGGTTGCTTTATATTTTGAAATAGATTTTTACTAATGAATTACATATTTTGTCAGTTTTTAAAATTTTTATTGTTTTTAATTCTTAACAGAAATGTAACTAAAGTTCACTTTTCATGTTAATGTCTTATTTTTATTAAAAAATTTCAACTGTTTTCATATGTTAAAAAACCCTTGAAAACTAGCCACCTTACAAGATTTAAAATCAAAATACTAGATAATAGTTCAACTTACTTGTTATTTGAAGTCTCAGTTTTCTACTAAATGCTGTTCCTTCAGAGTTCTTAACAAAACACTGATAGTATCCATTATCCCTTTTCGGATTAATTTTATTATCCTCCACACCAACAAGAGTACCATCGGCTTCTACCACAATGGCATCAAATCCTGGATTAGCTTTTTTCTTTAGTTCTCGTATGAAGGCATTGCTGTCATCAAGTTTAAAATGCTTCCAGGTAAATTCAAGATTTTCTCCAATGGCCTTGCAAGGAATTCTAAAAGATTTTGTTATCTCGCCTTTGCCATCCTTATCTCTTTCTGGAAAGGAAACTATTTGTGGAGGTCCATTTCCTGTTAGTAGGAAAAAACATGTTAATCAAAACTGTCGTAAATCAAATGGTATTATAATAAATTATACATGTAGTGCAGTGTACAATCAGTACATGAGACTTCATTATTTACAAATAACCCTTCAATCTGCTTGTTCATATTTTGTAAGTCTTTCTTCATTTTATGGTTTAGTTACCTTTGGGGGA
>JANSTQ010013347.1:0-21539 GCA_026167885.1 Bergia puertoricense | reverse complement strand
GAAATACCAAGACGGAAATTGGGTAATCATTCAGAAAATGTGACCTCAAGTCAAGTCAAATCACCAGATTTTAGAGTCTTCAAACAAACTGTAGTAGGTTCACCACACTTTTCCTGTCTATGTCCATATAAAGTTGAAAGATAAACATACTGTTATTTTTCTAATAGCAGGCAGAAAACAAAAATGTTTGCTCTGTAAGACCAAAATAAAACCTCCCTCCCAACCATAAAATTTTTGAAAAAAGGATGCTAACCAACTTTTTTTTTAGTTGGCCTTATCACAACCTAACCTTACAAGGATAAATGAACAGCCTTATTTATAGGGAATATAATACTGGGTTTGGCGGATTTTGTTGATTTTGAATGTATTCAACCTCCAAATACGAAAGGCAAAACAAAAATTTTGATTCGACTTTATCTTCAACCCGTAATTACCGGTAAGCATCAAAGTTGCCAAAATTGTCACGCTCTCTTAAACTGACCGAGTTCCATGGGATTGGTGACTAATTTATGTGCGCGACGTAACACAGGTAACCCAGCAAGCTACTCTTGATTGAAGCCATCATTACAGCTTTCTAGCATATATTATTGAAGCCATTTTTCTGTTTTCAACTAACCAGTCATCAGAATGCAGCAAGGCATGAGCCAAACTTCACTTCCGGTTGTTTTGACTTACTTGTTCTACGTTATCATCATATTCATACCAGTCTCCTACCAGATTCTCTTATACATGGGTCAAAAGGTCAAATCACAATTTTTTTTTTGCTATTCATTTTGGGAAGTTTTAAATATTTCTAACATACAAAGCCCACCAAAGAGTTATAGACACTAAGGTATACCGTAATTATGCTAGTTTAAGCACCCTCTCTACTTTACAAGGTAGTCTAAAAAGATTCTGTCAATTTGATAATTAGATTAGTGTAAGCATGACAGTTCAAATACATACATGTACTTCTTAACTTTTAATTTTGAAATATTGTCCCAAACAAATGATCCCTCATTAATAGCTACTCTAACTTACCCAGCTATTAGGGCACAGTGACATATAGGATTTCTTGAAGAAGTGACAGATTTTATGCTCTTCTCCTAGTTTTTTTGAGCATCTGTGGAAATCCACATAGTTCTGCCAGCAGTTCTTGGTCTGGTTGGTGTAGGGAAAGCGTGCATCAAAAGGAGCTGTCTCTACTTTGATCTGTTGCTCTTCAGACATGGCTTGGTATTCTGAAGGAATAAAATGGTTTTAAACATACAGCATATACTTCTTTCATAATATGCTCCAGTGACACAGTAAACAATAACCTCAAGTGGAGGCTAAATTCCAAGTTTACATATTTTTGCTGTGTTTCTGTCTTTCTGGCATTGATATTACTGGTGGATACTGGGGCATATTATGAAAGTGGTATCTCTTATCCACATAAGGCCACACAGTATTGCATAAAATGGGCTGAAGATTTAAAAACAAATGTCCTCTTTATCCTGAAGTGACTCTAGGATTTAAGTAAGGGATGGGGTCAAAATTCCCTTAGGAGGTCCAATCATTTCATTTTTTAACAAATATTTTACTGATTTCCTTAAAATCTACTTTTATATTGCATTTTGTATGATTTTAATTTAAGGGGTTTGATTAAGCAATGTGAACCAACCATGGATCTGCAGCAGCTACCCCAGAGTCAACCTAAGTAAACAACTTGCTGTAATTTACAAATAAATGTATGGTTAGCTCCCTTAATGGTCACACTCACTTCTGTTTAGTGTTTTTGTATTTTTGTTTATTTCATTACTGTATACTAATGTTAAATGTACAGATCAAATTGAAACTCAAACATCCACCCAGGCATTTGACCAATGCTCCTACCTAGGTAATAGGCAATTTGACACTGGTGACTGTCCTTGAGGTATGGAATTTGAAAGTTCTGGGTGGGAGTATTTCATCCAGGCATAAATCAAGTTGATCTTGCCAACTGAGCTTTACAGTTGTGTGTACAGAAACATTTTGATCAGTTGATAATTTTATTATTGTGTTAAAAAACATCTGAAAGAATTGCAGTTCACAACAGTTTATTTAAATGGTTGGTTTTGTAGTTTTATGTTGGGAATCTATAGTAAAAACAACGTTCGTGTACCAGCTTAGATCCCAAATAAATGAAAGACTTAATTTATAAATCGATATCAAACTTTCTGGATACTTGTACTAGACACTAGTCAGCCAGCACATAATAGTATAATTTTCACTGATGTAATTTTGTCAACTGATCCTTTCAGAATTGCATTAATTTATTTTTTCACTGCATCCTTAAAGCTCCAAATTCTAAAATCGAGTTAAACTAATATACGTTATTTAAGAGAAAATGTGTATTTTTTGAAGAAGAATATTATTTACTCACCAAGAGGGATACTTGCTCACTAGTTTTCGGATACGTACCGGCAAAATGGCGTCCAAATTCACATGCGCTGTTAGGGCTTGTCTTATTGACATGTGGTCAATAGTGAGATCCCCCCTCTGGGCGATTCCTTAATTAATAACCATGATGCACCGCAGGCAGGAGATGACACAAAGAAAATTATTTCGTTTTCTGAGTGATGCGTGAAGATTGGAATTTTTCTACTTTTCTCTTTTGCCAGAGATATTAGGCAATTTAGATAATGATATCGAGTTGGAATACAAGTAATATTACTGCTGCTGCGACGTGGTAAGTTTCTCTGACCAAGGATTATTATTACTTCGACATTTTAATGTCACTCTTGAAAGAGTGAATTCGGGTGTGAAAACTTGAAACTTAACAAAATTGCAAAGATGGAAAATGTGATTTTCTTTGAGGGACTTGTACTGATTCTTTAGGAATATGTGAGTTCTTTTAGCAAAAACTCTGGAAATGACTTTGAAGGCTTGCATCATGACGCGATCCATACATAACACATTTTTCATTTTTTGTGAAGAAAAACATAATCGTGTTATTCACATATTGTGCCTCCCAGAACGACACTAGGATATTTCTTCTGTTCGGATTTTCGTTAGGAGAATTCAATTGTAACAGTATATTTAACAAAGAAAGCTGTAGAGGAAACACTTGTGAACTGCTCTGACTAGAATTCCTTTTTTTTAATTAGAGAGATATGAAACCTTTGGCTTTGAAACTGACCACGACAGTGTATGTGGTAATATCACATGCTGACACATTCTTAAATATGCGTTGTCAAAGCCACAGCTTATATCTAAAACATAGATGCTCTAGTACAGTATGTGAAAGCTGTTGCTTAAGTTAATTACCTAACATTAATTACTGTGCTAGACTGGCTAGTGAGAGAAAATGTGGTGAACATGTATACATTTATAAAACTAAATGTGGGAGAGCTCGATCAATATTATAAGTATTTATATGTTTATTATATTTCAGGCACCAGCAGTATAAAACAAGCAGTACATCAGAAAATACAAACACATCAGAAACTGGTACAGATACCAGTGCTAAAAACACAACATCTGTCAATCCAGAATGGGAAAAAGCCAGAGAGGCACTAGCAAAGATTTCTGGTGTAAATACACCAGAAAACCCTGGGAAACAGCCAGCTCCAAGTATAGCAAATTGTAATCCTGTGAACTCTCATGTGTCTGCCCAGCAACCAACATACCAACAGTATTATCAGCAATACTACCAGCAGTATTACCACCCAGGCGTTTATCAGAGCACGCCATATCCACATCCTTTTGGTTATATGCCAGGATATACACAACCAACATTCCATCCTCATCCAGGTCCTCCTGTGGTGAGTTTGAACAGTCCAGATTTGTATTTATAGTTGCCACTGATTACAATGACTGCAGATTCAATTTTACAGTGTTAACCTTGACCTGATGTTAAATGTTCATAAATACCAAAAAAGACAGGAGCTATTCACAACTTTGTGTAAGTTTGGAGGTTTGGATCTTACTGGATCTTACTTTATGTGTATTCAATAAGTAGTCGAGGCCAACACTGTAAAAATGAGTCTATAATTATGGTAATCAGCGGCAACTGGAATTGTAAAACTGGACTATTGTTGATAGAATCTCAAGGTTCAAACTTTGTTAAAACTTCCTCAAAGTTCTCTTAAATTCAAATGCTGCTTTAAAAGAGCAATGCTTTTGCTGACTGTTTTGTAGAAACAGAGAGGAAATTAAGCATAAAAATGGTTAGTAAATTTGTCCAGAATTTACCAGCTACATATAGCTTGCAGTCGGCAGCTATTTTTAGCCCTGAATCTTGTTTTATCATTGATGTTGACTGCATAAAGGTTTTGTAAAACATGATAATGAAGCCTGGATTTCTCAATACTTGTAAATATATTTGACATGAAAAAGTGAAATTACATCATTAAGATTTTAAATTGAATATATTCCACGACAAACTACATGTATTTTTCCCAAAAAAATATATTCTGTGTTAGCACTGATGCTATTGTTATGGGTAGAGAAGTGAAACTATCACAAAACTAAATACTTATTTCACTTTTTTGTATTGTTTCACTTTGTATTAATTACTTCACTTTCTCTTTTTTCTAATTTAGTGTTATTGACAAAAATGTATCTGAAGAGTTGATAACTAGTGTGTGTTTCAAGTTTCAAGTTTCAATTTATTTGCCACTTCACAAGAAGAGTTTTTAATTACAGTGTATTACAAAGTATTAAGACAGTGGTGAGGTGGTGGTAAGGAAATCATAGGGCTTATGAATTATAGCAGCCTTACTAAGTGTTATTAAATTACAAGTTGGTAGTATAGAGATGAGGCAAATTAATACATTGATTTATAATCTGTAGCTAACTGAAAAGAGAAGAAGTAATGCTATGTCAGCTAGAGCTGGATTGTGTCATTGTTTCTCAGTGAAGAATTGGAGATTTTTTTCTAAAAGAGCTTGATGAAAAGTGGGATTGAGCTTCATAATTTAGGACCCTGGAATAGAATTGTTTGTTTCTTTATATTAGTATGGCAGTAGTGTGATCGATAATGACTGGCAGACCTAGTGTTGTAGGGATGTACATGTATGTCACTGTTTGTTAAGGAAATTGATGAAAATTGCTTACTTGTAGGTAATATTAGTAATAGGTAATATTAATAGTATGTTAGAGTTATTGAAACTTAAGGTTACAAGTTTGTTTATATCACAAGAAGTTCAGATAAGTTAGACAATTTGTAATTGTATCAAGACTAATGAAGTTTTGAGATATAGAGCAAGAAGTTGTTTTGGTTAGTTATCATGAGATTCGTCTTCTTCCACGAACTATAATTATTATAATTGTTTAATCATTAAAGATATTTTTAACAAAATTCTTGATCCATGCATTTCCAATAATATTTGTGTTAAAAAAATAATTATCCACAAAAGATTTGTTTGTTTTATGTAAAAAGTAAATACTAACACTGGTTAATCATTTATCTGCATAAGATGCCACCTTCGTACCCACCTTTTGGAAACAATCAGAGCTTTGCAACACCAACTCCCTCATCACCAAAAACAAGTTTACCTGAGACTGTTAGGAATGAGAATTCAACTACTTCTGGTCATCCGAACACTACACATGAACAGCCAAATAACAATCTCAGACAGTCTGGACTTCCTCAACATAAGTTCCAGTTACCTCAACCGGTAAAATTTGACAATTAATATTAAATAAAAATAAACTAAGGATAGTTTCTAATCCCTTTTAAAATCTGATCAAAGGCCATGATACACCATAAACTAAGTGTACATGTATACATGTACTTCTAACCTTAATACAATTCTATATCAGTTTCATCAATTTGTAATTTTTACTTTGATTGGTGACTAATATAAGTAGCTGTGGAGTTTTTATTATTTTTGCCATCCCATCTGGAGGTTAAACCAGTTTTTGATGTGTTCTACCATCATTAAAATGATTGGCATTATTATGTTGATGAGTTGATTACTCCAGGCACATTTATAAGTGTCTACAGCAAAGCTACATCTTATTTTAATTTAGATTTTAATGACGAAAACTGATTGTTTTATGGCAGAAGGGGAATAGCATGTCTGATAAGCCACCTCCACAGAATGGAACTCAACCAGAAGATACCGCACTTGGCTTCAGGCAAAACTCCTATGCAGAAGCAGTTAAGAAAAACAACAATGAAAGATCATTCTGGAATCAGCGAGTTCAGCCAAAATGGAACAGAGGTATTCCATTATGCTGGAAGTTGTCAGAATCACCTCAAAATCCTTAGATATAAATTAAAGAGATGGACTTTTTCCTTGTCATAAGTTTTAAGAGTTTGAACTTGAAAGATCTTGTAATGTATTCACTGTTTGCAAATGTCAGGCTTATGGCACAACAATTGTGCTATTTTTCTGTAATCTGCCTTTAGTTGAATGGCTGTGTTGTAATTCAGGGTTCCAGTGGGGCTTTGAAAACGTGTAAAACTGTGTACTTTTTAAATTGATCCAGACTTGGACATCCCAGACTAAAAAAATAATTAATGAAATCCAAGGACAAAAAAATCAGGTTTTTATGTGCATAGGCAAGACTGTATTGGAGTTGTCTTACTATTAATTTATGGCAAAAGCCAATATGATCCATCAATTTGCACTTAAAATGTTCAGATTTTTAAGTCATAAGTGTTCTACATTAAAGTCGTCAAGAAAAGTAATAAAAAGTTTTGGAATTTATGTTTATTGACATTGTTTATAGGAAGTAACCTTGGAAGCACTAATGCCAACATGCAGTCACCAAACAAGTTTCGACCAGCATTTGAAAGAAGCTGGACACCTCCAGCGAGGAAAGAAGAGAATCATTTTGAAACAGAACAGTTACATAATAACAACAACAACATCAAGCAGGAAAGAGCAAGTCCAGAATTCAGACAAGGCTCTACTGATAGTAAAAACCTGAGTGGAGAGTTGAGTCACACCAAGAATAAGGAAGCTGATCCTCAACCTACATCACAAAACAAGTAAGTGGGATTAAAATAATATAGATGTGAAAATTGTCACTACATAATCACTACTCTCTTTATAAGTGTTTAAACACTGTTCAACATTATGCATACATAATATTGTGTTTCAACCAATTCAAAGCCCTGGAAACTAACTTCTAACTAACTAGTTCTTATTTGAATTAATATTCGTAAATTGGTATTTGCTGAATTTTATACCCTGGTGTGCTCCCCTTCTTAAGTGAATAGTTTTCTATTGTTGTTGGCTACCAGTGTTAAAAATAGACATTTTTTAACTTTCTTTTTTTCAAATATTATAATTATTATTTAATAGTTAATTGTTTTGGGAGAATTGTTTTATCATTTGGTATAATTTGTCTTAACTGTAACTGCAAAACAATTTGTAGAGCACCTTTGAGTTTTATCAATTTAATCATCCTGGAAAAGTAGTGTCTTTAGTTGATTTTTAGAAGTATCTAATGTTGACAGTAATGACATTCCAAACTGACATTGCAGCCACTTGAACAACCTGCGTGCAATTGAAGTACTGTTGATAGTGTTACATGAAGAGAATAAGCTGGATACTGTACATGTAGGCAGCCCAGTAACAATATGGGGAGTAAAATAGATCAGTTTGTTGCTGGCTATGAATGGTAGTATTTGCCCTTTTTTACCTGTGTCTGTTTTGTAGGAATGATCAAGTCACTGCTCAAGAATGGCCACCAAGCTTGAGGTACTTGAAAGATCTATTATCTTGGTTCTATTTCAGACTTCTCAAACCTATTTTTTAATGTAATTATGTTTACACCATTAAGTATTTCTATGGCATTTGCGCAGATGTTTTCCCCACTCTAAATTATTATTTTTCAAACCTTTAAACATTACTGTCAAACACTGCATTAATTTTTTTTATCAAACACTGTATATTTTGTTTAATGGGGTATTTTAGGCAAGTTATTGGATCTAAATTGTGTAAACAGCATTGTATTTTGGGACTTTTTATACACTTTAGAAATCGTGATAGACTAAAGCAATATCTGATTTTTGCCATTGTTTTTACAGTACTGTAAAAGTATTTTTGCCAGTTTTTATGGTCATACCCTCAATAAGTGATCACACTTATTGCTCACATTAACAATGTTTGTTTTTTTGTCTCCAGGGATTATGTACAACGAGCTTTTGAGAAATGTCAAACAGAGAAAGATAAAGATGCAACAGAGTTGTTTTTGAAGCACACACTGACAGCATCATTCAAAGATGGGAGTGCTTGGACGACTGACTGGGACAAAGAGCCCCTACCCTGGTACATTATATTACTGCTGTTTCAATGAAAATTAAACATTTTGGTAGCAATATCCCAAAAATCCAGATACATTGTAGACCATAACAACTGGTGATTTTTTGTTAATTTGTTATAATTTTTTTTGACATATCAAAAACTCCAGAGGTTTCATGGTTTAATTATTACCTCTAGGCACAGTGTGAGAAATAGATTGGCTTAGAGCAACAACTTCTGGTGACTTAATTTCACAGCCCACTTATGCAAATTCATAATTTAAATACTCGACTAGATTTTCTGACAACATGGAAAATAAATAGAATGAAGTAAAGAGGTAACAGATTTAAAACCAGAATAATGGTGTATTGCAGTGACACAAAATCATGCCACGTAAAACATTTAGACACCGCCATAGCCAGCACAAGGCAACTGCCTTGTCTTAATTTTCTGTTTTGCCTGCTGCGTTTTGCTGAAGCATATTTTGTAAAGAAATTCTGGTGACTTGTTCCTTTTCAGTTGCGTCATCTTAATTTTAGGACTGGCTATGGCTGTGTTAGAGTGTAAATAATTTTTATGAAGTCTTGCTATTATATAATCATTGTTATGAGAACTATTAGCAGGGTGTTAACCATGGTTCAAAATTACAAAAATATTAATAATTCTAGATTGCCATTTATCTTAAAGTTTTTTGCAAAAAAGATAATGTAACAAAACCTGTAAGTTTTGGCTTACTGTTTGAATTTTTCACCTGCCATCTTTGAAATTTGGCCAGCATTTTAGCCATTGGCAGGCCCCTATTTTGATCTCTGTCAGTGCGACCAGAGACAAGGGTACCATTTCTATTTATTTTTGTTTAATTTACAATTCTGTCAGCAGTATGCAGTCTCAGTCACCAAGACAAGACAGAGCTCAGCCTGGCCGATGGCAGCCAGGCAGAAGACGATCTTCACCAGTCTGGAGGCGAAGAGGTCGTAGTAGGTCACGCTCAAGGTCACGTTCAAGGTCACGTTCAAGATCCAGGAGTTGCAGCCGAAGTCGAAGTAAAAGTAACAGTCCAGATCTGAGGAGAAGTTTTGATGGCCACAAAAGGAAAGATGGGAAGAAGTTCCAGAATAGGAAAGGCAAGACTCCTATCAAGAGTGGTAAAGGTGGAAAGGCTGCCCGAGTAGCAAAGTCAAAGAAGGAAAACCAAGGACTGGGGTATGTTTTGTGTTTTTCCTTTCAGAGCGATTTTCAAATGACCTTGAAACAAAAACAGACAAACCAAATGTGAACTGAATTCGAATGTTTCTCTGAACACTCAGTGAAGGCTTGTGTCATCCTACTGGATTTTGGAACATGTTCATTTGACATTGTGTTTTGGTTTTGATTTGTCAGGTGAACAACATTCTGTACATAGCTAACAAAGTTTCACTTCAATTGACTATGAACAAACAGCTTCTGTTTGCAAGTCCTTTGTAACTTGCAAACAAACAGCTTGACTAAATAAAAACCATGAAAGTTTTTCTGTTTAAATTTCTTTCCTGGCATTAGCAGTTGAAACAAAAAATAAACGTGTAGTGAATGAATTTTTCAAAGTTAAAAGAAAATGGCCCCATCGAAAGTATTTGTGGTTCTGTTTGATAAGATATGCTACAGCGTTCTTATCTTAGTAAACTATATGTTACTAATCAATCATTTGTTTATTTATGTTTCAAATTTAATGCTGATGAGTTAGGAACAATCAGATGAAATGCACCCTTGTATAAATAGAAATTTGCTTACCCTTGTAATAGATATAGATTTGAAGATACTCCGGAGGACAGAGAGAAGATGAATAAGCGTGCCCAGAGATTTCAGTCTTTAGCAAGCCGACTTGGACCTCGCAACTCCCCAAGCATTATGAGCACAATTAATGCTTCTGTAAGTTTAACTTTGTGATGTTTTAAAGACAAGGAGTGTTGTAACTTAAATCTGCAAGTTTGGCAAAATACTCCTGACCACTAGTCCATTAGGATGTTTGGTATCACACCAGACTCACTAAATTAATCCTTTCAGCACCAGCCAGTTTTTAACATGTATTTTCTCATTACAATAAATAACATCAAAACAAAATAAATTGTTTAGTTTGGGGAATAAATGAATTAATCACACACAGCAAGGTATCAAGTAAAATTCTCCCAAACTGTTTAAAAGGAAAGCATGGATACAGTTTAGGAGAATTTAAATAACACATCATATGTTGATAAGTTAATACATATTATGCTTTTGTAGCTTGTAGCTGCTGCTGAGGATGAAGAAGAGATGGATTGGAGCAAGTATCACGTAGTTGGGACTTGCCAGGACTTGGAGAAACAGTATTACCGCCTAACAACGGTATGTTGTCACTAGTGTTGAATCTAAACCCTATGAAGCCTTTCATGTCACTGATTATCATTTAACAAAATCGTTGCATACCTAGGCACCAGACCCATCAACTGTTCGTCCTGTGGAAGTGCTTAGAAAATCCCTGGACATGGTGAAGGAGCACTGGAAGAGCAAGCAGGATTACAAGTATGCATGTGTACAGCTCAAGTCCATTCGCCAGGATTTAACGGTAAGTAAATTCTCTCAATTTTAATTTCCAATAACTGAAGTATAGGTCTTTTCTGAAGGAAGCACTTGTGTAGTAGTATATCATTACATTTTTTCATTCACCTCAAGGATCTTCATATCTGATTGGACCTTTTGGGCTAAGTTGCACATGTGAAAATTTTCTTTTTTCAGAAGAAAAGTTTGTTGTTTATTTCATCAAAATGAAAATAAAATTGTAAGTGCAACCAAGAGTTTATTTTCAGTGCCAGTTATTTCTGATAGTGATAGTTATACATTGACCCACTTGTATATTGAGAAGGATAGAACATAGTTCCTCTTCACTAAAAAATAAGCATATAAATTTTCATGTTGCATTCTTTACTGGCTCAGTTGTGAAGTTCAGTTGTGTCAGTATCATCAGATTTGTCAGTTCTGTTTGTATGTAGCTGGGATGTGAACTACAATGTATTGTCAACATACTTATCTCTGTGTAATAACAGGTTCAAGGGATCAGAGACGAGTTCACTGTGATGGTCTACGAGATTCATGCTAGGATAGCCTTGGAGAAGGTAAAAACTTTGTACTGTTTATGGAGCAACTCTACAAGACCCCACCGCAATGATTTTGCCATAATTTATCAAAGAATACCGTAACAGCTCCATTGAACCCCCAGAATTTATTATTTTTGAGGCCTTCATTAGTGGGTCTTATTAGATGGGGGAGCTTAACTATCATAGTAGGGCTTCTTAAAACTCGTTGACAGTCAAAGATGGAGTCACCATGTTTCTTTCTCACTGACTGGCCCACCAATGCTTGAAGGTGGACTTGTTGTTCCAGGAACCTGTAGTGTAATATGCATGTCAAGAGCAGTTGTTGATGAACATTCTGAAATCAGAACTAGATGGGAAAACACAGACTATTCCACATGAAGCTATAATTAATTGGTAATGTTGAGATCAAGGAAAAAACCAGCCTTGTGTTTTTAACCTCGACATATTTGTTTTTTTAAAGGGGAGGGGGGGGGGAGATGAAAAGAATGATCAGAGGCCCCACTCTGTATTCTCCAAGAGATGTCTGTTTATACCACACTAGTTAGAAGATCTGTCCTGCTTTGTTAACCACACGTCTCGTTTTCAAGATCTAACCTAAAGCTGTGCTCTTCACACACACAGGGAGATCGGGAGGAGTTTAACCAGTGCCAGACCCAGTTAAAAGCCCTTTATGCTGAAAACTTGTCAGGAAATAGAAATGAGTTCACAGCTTATCGGATTCTGTACTACCTCTTTACAAACAATACTCTTGGTATCCTTTTATCATTAATTTGTAAGGTTTGTTCTACTTTGTTGTGCTAACTAAAACTCACAAAACATGACTTCGAGGTTTTAGGGGTCTCCCTAGTATTGGCTTTGGATAATATAAAGCCATAAGAATTAGGCTGTCTTAGTCAAGACTTTTGAAGTTATTTTTTGTGATTTTGTTAAGCACATGAGGCACTTGATTATTTTGGGGACCTTCTAGTTGCTGTTATTTAGTTCAGGAACTTTGAGTGGCCCTTGTTATTTTGGTAACCTTTCAGGGGCTCTCATTTCAGGGACCTAAATAAAGGTGCTGTTACGTATTTTGGGGACCTTTTAGGGGCTCGTATTGACTTCAGGAACCCACAAGGGCTTTCATTTATCTAGAAACCTACCAGATTATTTTCATTTTAATCACAAATTATCATTATAGTATATTTTTGTAGTTGAAAAGAATGGAGGAGGGGGAGTGTGTTATTCAAGACAAGTCAAATGCAATTGCAACTTTCAGTCTTCAGTTCAAATCCTTATTTGAAGGAGGGTGTTTAGCTTCAAATTTTGGCGGGAGTGTTTTAAGAACTGTTGTCTGGAGACAATATTAATCAAAGAACTTTCAAGTTCTCCTTTTCCATCATCAACAGAGTAACCTGGGAGGCTAGGTATATATATATGTACTTATATATATATTTTATTTATTTGTTACACTTGTTTTGTCAATTTAATTTTGTTTTAGGACCTGCAACTAGGTTGTGTATATTTTTAATATACTTATTGTTTATTGTAATTGTGTTTTAGGACCCCTTTGAAAATCATTTATATGAAATGGTTTCCTGTTTAAGAATGTTAGCCAATAAGAACTTTTTCCTTAAGTGGAAAGTTTTACTTGTATGTTCGCTGTTCTTGAACTGAAGGACAGTACCAGTGAAATTGAGTGCTGTACCAGTAATTTAGTTACGTGTATTGAACTCATGAATCAACACTTTTTTTCCTTTACTGCTCTTCAGACCAAACCACTGTCTTAGCACATTTGACAAAGGAACAAAAGTCTGACCCTGCAATTAAGCATGCATTATCAATTCGCTCAGCATGGGCTTTGTCTAACTATCACACTTTCTTCCAGCTTTATCTTACCGCTCCCAATATGTCAGGCTATCTACTTGATATGTTTGTACAGCGACAAAGAAATGCAGCACTGATGGCCATGGTCAAATCGTGGGTCTATTTTGTTCTGTTTTTAAACAAACTAGGAAGCTTTCTGTTTTTTTGTCAGCAAGTGCTTGTACTCCAAAAAACCTTGGAATTTAGTAAACTCGATGCCAAGAAATATATAATCACATCGTGTAATTTACTAGTTCTTACTGACAAACTAAGATGGCTACATTTGAAAAACGTCAAATTTTACTTTGACTGTACTCCTGAGAATACAAGCTCCTTTGATAAACTACCATTTTGTATCAAAACTGCAAGTCACAAACAGATAAAAAGCAGGGAGCTGCCAAGTTTGTGTTAATATGTTCATATTTGTTGTAAAATTCCAGTTTTGGTCCCGCAATTTTGACAATGGCAATAGTTAGTCACAAGACACTAACTCCCCCCCCCCCATCTGTTTACTTCTCTCAAAAATGCACCCTGTACCTTGAAGAACGACAGTTCAGATAAATGATAATTAAGATTTATTTTTCACAACAGAACCAACTTCAGACAGTGCCTCTAAAGAAGCAACAAAGTAAATGAAACCTTGAAATCGCCTTTTTATCATGTATGGTTTTTTTTTATCCTGACAGTTCCAAAACCAAAACCTAGTTGGTTTCCTTGTTTCATAGTGTAAATCCCTTCCATATCCTGTAACATTTCTATTAATTTCAGGACCAATAACTGTGATCTTACAATATGTTAGATGCTTGTGCATTGCACTTGTGTAGTAGAATGTATTTGTGCATGTTGTATCCGATATGTTTGGTTCTTGTATAAAAGCAGTGTTTCTAAGGGGTTCCATAGGTGGGATATCAATTTTCTTTAAGGTCAAGATTGGCACTTGTGAGATACAGAGTCTTAAAGGTTGGACGTAGTTCATAATAACAGGATCTTTGTTACCCCTAGATCTGAGGAAGGGTTGAAGGGTTTTACAGCCTGATTTTCCCCCTAGAGCTAAGTCTAATACTTGACACATCAGGTCGAGTATCCCAATCTCTTAGCGGTGAACATTCCGACCCATTGGTTGGCTTTCTCACCACTTCCTCTTTCCCTTTAGTAAACAGTCTATGCCACTTGTAACATATATACAGTAAAAAACAGTTGATGTGTGGCAGCGAATTGGGTTGTTGGCTTAGTGGTAGTACCGTTGACTGGCGTGCTTGTGGCTAAAGTTCTTGTAATGTTTTATTTTTTTGCTTGTTTAGTTTTTTTCTTAAAGTTGCGGTTAGAGTTAGTATTTCTGGAAGACTTCGTCGTCTTCATAACAACGGAAATTAACTTGATATAGCATCGAGTGTTGCAAATGGTATCGACCATTTATGAAATTACAAGGGAAATTTGCCTCGCCACCTAAAGTTGTTTCCAGGGTTTATCGTGTGAAGCAGAAGGGCTTAATTAATATATTTTACACTGTGTGTACTTGTACTATTGTGTTACTAACTGTTTTACAATCATTTGCTTCCCTGCCTGTCGGGTTTGATGGCTGCTGCTCTTCCACTGCACACTGATACTGTACGACCACCCACTGCACTGCAGATATCGCCCCAATTTGCCTGTCTCCTTCATAGAATCAGAATTAGGTTTCACAGCTGCTGGTGAGCCGGAGAGCGAGTGCCGTAAGTTCCTACAGGATTTGGGGGTTGTGTTCACAGAAGACGGAGAGAAGGTGGACTGTAAGCAATCACAAAGCGTCCTCTGTTCCAGTTGACCCACCCAAATGGAGTAATGGAATCAAAACCAAATTTTGCCTTTCTGATCATTTCCTTTCAGTCAGTCTTTTTTTAAATATGCAAACGGCTCTACCAGTTACGTAGCGAGAGCCATCTGCATATTTCGCGAACATTTTCTTGATTAGATAACGGTATGTTTTGTTGTAACAGTTTTTTCACCATTCGAGTAATTGTATGAAAG
The DNA here is from genome assembly GCA_026167885.1 of Bergia puertoricense. Taxonomy (NCBI): domain Eukaryota; kingdom Metazoa; phylum Cnidaria; class Anthozoa; order Zoantharia; family Parazoanthidae; genus Bergia; species Bergia puertoricense. The sequence continues at coordinate 6,382 of JANSTQ010013347.1, read as the reverse complement.
TTTAGGTAGACGTCTGTTAAATGTTAGGCGTTCGCTTAAGACTTACAAGCGAGTAATCTTGACGTAAGTATTGAAGCCAGTAGACAGTTTTTGGTTGTACCATTCTGTAAATATATTGTAGTGTAAATAGTAGAGAATCAACAAACCACATCTTCACTGATGACGTACCATGACCAAGCATAACTCACAACACATTACCAGTCAATGGTGAGTTGAAGACCGAGAAATGAAGGATGAGCGGATGGGTATCTGTGTGTCTGTCTATCTGTCTCATGCTTTGCTGTCACCCACTCGGCCGTAGTGTGGCAGGAGTGTTGTTTCCTTGCAGGCGAGGACGTCTCACACGAAGAGGAAGAAGATCTGTTGCTACTGGTTACGTAAGATTCTCAAGTCACAAGATAAATAAAATGGATTTGTTGAGATATTTATGAGATAGATTTGTAAATTGTAATATTAAAAAATTAATAATTTGGCTTTGATGTTGTTGTTGCTTTCTCATGCTGACACTGTGAGTAAACAAACATGTACTACTCTCTGTCTCTCTCTCTCTCTCTCACACACACACACACACACACACACACACACATTTGACTGCAAGTTGAAACGTAAGGGTTCCAACGGGTCATGGAAAACCTCGAAAGTCAGAGAATTTGGCAAATTTGCTTTCCAGTCCTGGAAGTTCATTGAATGTTAAAGTCAGTTTCACGGCTGTTCGATACAAAACCCATTGCTTTCGATGAGTACTTCCTTTCATTTTTACGAAAAGTATATTGTCTGTTTTTATTGGTGAAGGTGATTTATAAAATTTAACAAACAGAATTGTCGAGGATCATTGCATTTTGGCGTTGATTTACGTTGGTCGATAATTTATCCTACAGGCCAACACTTTTAACTCGCTTCAACACTCGAAATGAATCCGTTTCAGTCGTCCTCGAAAATAAGCCATCGATACCATAGGTGCTTAAACTATTTGTAAAAGTTATTTAAGTTTAGTTTTGATATTTTTTGCTAAGCAGTGGAAAGATGCATACATACCGTGAAATACATACATACCGTAGAACAGTCCCTTCAATTTAGTTCGTGGGGAGTTTTCGAAAATATGCACAAATGTATAAAAAATGGGTCCGTCTACTTTTATGAGCGACGAAAAAAAATCGACTCGAGTTGGTATAGGAAGCTATAGATTCTCATGATGAAGAACTCTATTTTTTGTAATGAATGCTACCCATGTCCTTTCTTTAATTTGTTCCAGTGCTGGAAAAAAAAACTCTAGTAATGATCATGGAAAACTGTTAGAGGCCATGAAAGAGTCGTGGGTTTTCAGTTGGTACGCTCTGGTACGGACTTTCTCGAACATCTGTTACAAATAATGGTAATCATACGTTTCTGGAGCATTCTCGATGCGTTAACACAGGGGTGTTGCCAGGAGGGGGGTTCCAATAACAATGTGGGGGTTGATAAGATCACGGGCGTGGAGTGTAATGGGGAGTTAATGAACACGCGTTGTTTGTTTCGTTGCCCTCGGACAGCCGCCATGTTGGAAATGTAAAGCAGAACGCGCGAGCATGGGTTCGAATTTATTACATGATCCTGTTTCTCTTTTTCTTGCGCGGTCAGTTTGCTCTCCCAAAAATGTCTCCGAAGTCTTTTTACAATTTTAAAAATTTACGGAATATACAAATATCCGTTTAAAAACCGTCCAACTGAAGTTTTGTAGCTCTGAAAGTTTGGCGCTGGTGGAACCCAAGCACAGGCAATTTGTTTTGCAACTGTGCGAGGTCGGACTAACAACGCGTGGTATATTCCAGATTACGGTCAGCGCTCGCAATGTGGTTTCGAATATTTCGGCTACGAGTTGGTTCGATTCACCTGACTTTTTGATACACGGGCTCACTTCCGGTTTTCAGGAGGAGGGCAAACGTTTCATTATCACCGCCGCTCAGCAAAGATGCGTACTCGAGGACAGCTAAGAACAACATGAGAAAGTGGCTTTTTAGTTCACGATTTGACAGCTTAATTTTCGCTTCTTTGCCCTGGTTTTTTCATCGTTTTGCCAGTCATGTGCATGATTCCGTAACGAGCCAAGCGGACGTGACGTCGCATGCAACTCAAGAATATGGAGGAGTTTTGGGGCTCCAGGAACCGGCCAGCCCTGCTTGTTACAGTAGAACTATTTACATTATAAAAATTTGATAATTCAAAAACATAACTTGATGGACTACTTCTAAAATGCTGTGGAAAAGAGTTAAAACACACGTTTTCACCTTGACATTTTGATCATGTGCATGCCTAATATTGAACTGTCCAACGTCGTGAAATATTTGGCATGCACGTTACCCAAATAGTATAATTTGATTGGATATTAAAACATGATGCTTGAGTGAGGCCAAATGAAGAACACACGACCTGTTTGTTCAGAATTGTATATGTTGGAATAACTAGCATACCATCTTCACAAGTCTTGTTAGTATTTAGTTTTAATAGTCCTGTTTCCAAGAAATCTGCTCAAGCATATTAGATACTGTTCCTTCGTCTTCGTACACGAGGGTTACTTGCTTTGTCGCAAGCGGATCCCATATTAATCTGGTTAAATTGAAAACGTTCCTTACTAGTTGACTCGAGAAGGTCTTCGTTCAAACTTCTTTTATCACGTCGAAGCTTCTTGAAACAAAAACTTTGTCTTCTTTTCTTTTTTCTGTTTGCGTATATTGCAGACAAAAGAGAACTGAAGACACCTGATACAATTCCAAGTCCAAAAATACCTGGAAATGTAGCCAAGATAGATGCTACTGTAACAAGAATCGTTCCGTGATCACCGTCGCTGGTTGCTTGTTTCCGAAGGCTGTTGAATGGAACGTAATCGCCAAATCCTATTGTGGTAAATGTTACAAACGAAGCATAAAAGCTTTCCATAAAGCTCAAATCATCTACGAGCGCAACAGCAGCAGTTGATAACACAAGATAAAACAGCATTGCAATAAATGCCACTATCGCACACTTTGTCTCCAAATTTCTTATGACAGCAGTGTGTCCAAAGACTGCTTTTTCCCACAGCTGGACAAGATGACAAAAGCCATAAGACAGCAGTTCTCCTGTGGGTTTCAGTGCCGCCAGAGTAAGAGGAATTCCGATGAGACAAAACAGGATGCAGAAAACTTGTCCTGCGGGGGTAACTGGGGTGATTTCACCGTAACCTGTTTTGAATGAACAAAAGTTATGTAAAATGACAAACCTGATACCATCACAATCAGTAAATTATGCTGCTATGGTGCTATTGTTGCTATTTATTGTTTCAATGGAAATGTTTCCGCTACCATTACCACACCACTACAACTACCATATTACTATTTCTGCTACTACTATTAAAACTATGACTACAATTACTACACTACTACTAGTACCACTACTACTGCCAGTTAGTATCATTATACACTGCCATTACCATTACCACTACCACTACTACTGCTACTACCACTAACACTAACACTGCCGCTACTAATACTACACCACTATATATCTCTGCCCCTATTGTCGTTATTAGCAGTGACCCTACCACATTGCTACCACACCACTACCATTCCATTACCATTACCATTACTGGTACTGGTACTGGCACTAGCACACCATTAATACTACCACTACCTCACCACTAACAATAACACTGCCGCTACTATACTACTACACCACTATCTCTGGCCCTACCACACCATTACCATTAACATTACAGGTTTGCCACGCACTTTCACAACAATACCACAACCACTATCCCTACCCCTACCACCGTCCAGTATCACTAACACACCAGCTACAATCCTCATTGCTGCTACTACTACTGCTACACCACTATCACTATCACACCACTACCATTACCACTACCATTGCCATTACCATTACAGGCACTGCCACGCACTTTCACAACACTACCACTATCCCTACCCCTACTCCTACCCCTACCCCTACCCGTATCACTTCTAGTACCACTAACACACCAGCTAAAATCATCACTGCTGCTACTACCACTACCTACTACTATCACTCCACTACCATTACCACCACCACTACATTTACCACACTACTACCTGACTACCACACCATCAGTTTTAATTATTAAAGTTAATAATGCGTACACTGATAACAATATAAACTTTTCATCTGCACATTACGACAAGGTTTTTTTAAAAAAAATTATAAAAAGTGAGTGAACAAGAAGAGAATGTACAAGTAACTAAATAGTCTATTCTTCCAATACAACTGCCTGTTTTTCTACCGATCTATCAACTGCCCTGTTATCTATGAGCTATCTCTCTGTCTGAATTTACTCACTACCTGTCTATATTAGATTAGTTAAATTACAAGAATATCATTACGTATTGATACATTTATATATCACTGCCACAACTGCATTACTATCACTGCTGCTGCTACCAAATTAAATCAACCCAAATTGTTTGTTGCTTTTAAAATCATAAAGCCCGGGATTCACTGACATTCAATATGAACAACTGCATTGATAACACATGGTTTCTCAGAATACCAATAACATTTATGTTTTTACATATGTTTTTACAAAGAAACTTTTCTTGAATTAGGTGTCACCATCTTTCGAAGAGAGCGTTCAACTCACCAACTGTCGTTGTAGCTTGGTAAACAAAATGTATAGCATAAATATAGTTCCAATCTGCTTTTAATTTCAAGCTGACGGCTTTGTGAGCGGCTGTGGCAAAGTTCGTGAAGTCAGTAACGCTCATATTTCCACAGTTTGATTCTATCCTTTTATGAAGCTGGGTAAGAAGCTGTGTGGAGCGCGTTAAGTTTGACACTTGTTTTTGTTCCACTACAACAAACAGAACGGCTCCAATTAAACAGTAGGTTATATAGATAAATGTTCTCAAGACAACTTTCTTGATTAACTTCCGACACTTCAGCTGCATGTTGTAAAACGCAGGAGAGGAGAACTGACAATTTACCCCACAATCAGTTACAGTGTAGTAATAGCAAGGGAAGATTTATCTTCAGTGTCACGGAACATAATCCGTCTCCGTTGGTTTAAGTAAGTCATCCTTGATAGTATTTGTTTAATGCGACAGATAAGTATTAAATAACTGTTCGAGTACTTGGGATGCAATTTATGGGAATGATTCTTGTGAGAGATGCTCTCGAGTTTTGCCTGAAACAAAAACATAAGCAATAGTACGTGTAAGCGAGTCCACCTGAAGGAAACAAACTTAAATTAGAAGAAGAGGCCAAATTTACCTCAAATGTTGTTAAACACAGGCAATAGTGGAAAAATAGTGGAAAACTGAGGCAGAATACGTTTAGTCATAGTTATCGGACACTCGCGGAAAATCCTACACACTTGCGAACAACAGTTTGTGTAAGCAGCCGGCTCAGATAAATTATTTAAGTTATGCAAATATTCGAAACAAACTGATTTCAACTTCATGCCAAAGGCAAAGTAGTCATCCATCCATGTTTATTTAAAAGCCTTTTGAAGATTTCTCGCCTTGTTTTCTCCTGTCTTATTAGTGAGATAACTTGAAAAGCTACTCAAAGCCGGTACGGAGTTGATTTCAGTCATACAAAGTCTTATTACAGGTCGTAAATGGCCTTAATCTTCCAATTTACACAAATATCAAGTTTTCCGAGAAATGCACCATAAATTTACAAATTGTATATTTAATTACAAGTTGTTTAAAGTCAATATCATGTACGAAGGCTCTTTTCCCGTTTCTATAGACTAAAGCCGAGTGTACTACTTGGTTTTTAATAAGCAAATTAAAATAATAGGGCTCTTGAATGGTCCTGCAAAATTCTGAAATGCTCGCAAAAATTAGCTCCAACTCGAACTGCTCGCAAAATTTTGAAGGATACTCGCTTGCTCGAAATCGCCAGTTTTCATAATTTAGCACCCAAATGCTCGTGCTCATAAAAATTAACAGTGTGCTCACATGCTCGCAAACACCATTCTATACTCTTAATAATGATAACTCTCCCCAAAAGAACTTCTTCACTTCATACTGCTATCAAAATTGGCCGAGATCCAAAACCCAACAGCTGTGTTGAAGCATGACTCCATCTTCTTAATTTTTAATACTTTAATCGCTTTTGTTTTGAGATCCTTGTCTTCAGTAAAATTTTTGATTAATACTAACTTCCTTATTGTTTTAAGAAGTCATTAAAACTGTTTTTTCTTTTGCACGTACCATGAAGTTATATTACTAATTTTTTAACAAACTTTGTGTAACTTTTCTATGTGCGCTTCATAAGTCTAAAGTGTGCCGGTTATTGTAATTATTTTTATTCTTATTATCACTATCACTATCACTATCACTATCACTATCACTATCACTATCACTATCACTATCACTATCACTATCACTAT
>JANSTQ010013236.1:0-16535 GCA_026167885.1 Bergia puertoricense | reverse complement strand
GGGTGTTTGGTTGGATGGTTGTATGGATGGATGGATGGATGGATAGCAATTGTAAGACCTAGCTTTTTTGAGAGATAAAAAGAAAGGTTTTTTTATTGTTTACAACTGGACTTTTCGATAAAAAAAAAGATGAAATGAAAGATAGGTAGGGTGACATAAGCACATATTCATAGAACCGTACATACGTATGAAGTTTGTCACTTGTCTTTGCTCTTTTCAAAATGTAATTGAGATATGAACCAAGTTCGAAAACTTATTTTAACTTTAAGGGGAAACCTAAGAATTTTTCAAAGCTTGAAACCGCAGAAACGTTTGGCAACTGATTCAAAAGTTAAGACGAACAACAACAATCATTTCTACTCTTTAAAACAAGCAAAATGAACGGTCATTTTATGGGTTTTCGGCAACTTATTCAAAAGTTAGGAGGAATAACACCAATCATTTCTAATTCTGCTCTTCAAAACAGGCGAAACGAAAGTGGCGAATGATTTGACTTTTTGATGTCGGTGTAATTATCAAATATACGTATACGCTGAACTTTTTAATGCTGCCCTTAAAAAAAGAAACTTTTTGTTTAGTTGTAACAAAATGTTTCTGCGGACCGTTTCTGCCATTCCTATTTTTAATTTCTTTACCGAATTTAAATGCACTCACCCATAATCAGCACGTGTTTTTCAATTCCTTTTAATTGAACCAACCAGTTAATAAATTCGTCATTATATTTTAGGTAATATATGGTTCTGTTGACAAGCCTTTAAAATCGCTTTGTGAAGTAAGACAACCACAAGAATTACTTTTCACTGAATCATGGTTATGTTTTGACTAAGTAAAATGTGCTTTTCACCAGTCTTAAAAGGCCGACACCACGTTTGATTAGATTGTGAACGAGTTTTCTGCGAACTGGTCTATCGGGTCTTTTAATTCGTGTTTCTAGCTGACTAAGCACGTTTTCTGTATTGAGAATACCGATTACAGAAGATTGCAATCATACGTGACTAATTTGAAGGTTTATCGGCTGTTTTTTAACTGTACTAGGTACACACAGTGAAAAAGGAAATTTAAAGCACTGGACAATAATGCACTACGTTGAAATAAAACAGCGGAATATCTTGTTAAAGGGCGTTGTCAGTTATCCCCACACTGTTGTCTAAAATGCACAAAAAGTAGCCGTTAGCCGTAGTTCAATTTTACATATTGCGATGTTAAAAATAAGACTGTACAACATTGAAAAATTTTTTAGTGAAAAAAAATTGTGGTGTTAATCAAAAAACGTAATCATGAACAAGGTCATTCTAAATACGATTCTCGCCTATTATGGGGGTAAATTTTTTGTTGCTCTGGTGACCTGGTCATCACAGACTGGCAAAAGAGGTAGTGTTCTGAGATCCACTTTAGGGCATGGATGTCACTCGTTCATTCTCCTATTTCAGTCAAGATGGGTAAGACTATATGACAAAAGTCGTCATACGAACTGTTTGCTTTCTCTTCAAGTACATGTTTATTTATGTTGACATTCGAAATATCAAAATGTACACTATATCTTCAAAAATTGAAATACTTTCTTGAAAAGAGCAATTGGACGGCTTTTGTTATTTTATTACAAGTCACATAAATTGCCTTCGACATAACTGCGGTTTTGAGGAATTCTGATTTCATTGTTTCTAAAATAAGCACAGAAATACCTGGCATGTGGCTACTATATGAAGCAATTGTTTCTTATCTGACTGAGTTTTACTTAGATGAAATCGTTAATAATATAAAGCCTGAAGAAATTTGGCCGGCCAACAACTTGTATTCAAGAACCACATTGAGCAGTGTAATAACGACACTGGACACTATTCTATAATACTTTATTCAGCACTTTCACACGTTCAAAGGCATTAATTTTAAAGAGTCTTGTATCACCGACATCACTGGTATTGTTTAGTTTCAAAGGATAGTTTTCATTAACATAAAGTATTCCCACGTGCAATTTAGACTCAGGTAAATGTGTGAATCCTGAACTGGCGAAGCAACACGAACGTTTCACTCTACGAATAGTCTAATCATTACAAGCACACGACAATTTACAAAGTAAGAAAGACAAAATGAGCTATATCTGATCCAAAACTGAAAGGAACCAAAACATGTGAGCAATATAAGACACTAATTCTTAAAGGTCTTCTTTTCATGCTTAGTTTAGCTTAACCTGACAGTTACTAAACACAGCGAATGGCCATTGTGAACTGGGAAATGCAACGTGTTATGGAGCCTTTTTAGTTCTTGTAGTTTTATTTTTATCCATGTGCCTGCTTTAAAGAATTCTAATAGGAATCGATGATACTGGGAATCCTCCTAACTTTCACAATTAAACAACAACTCTCACGTGTTGATAACTTTATGTCACATGCAAGAGAAATGCAATACAACTAAAAAAAGGCGTTGTTCAAGTGAGCTGCCAGTTTCCTCCCCCAAAAAACTCATCAATTCGGATCACAAATTCGTGCATCAAGCTAAGTATGCTATGTATAAATAATAGATTCCAGACATTCAATCACATAAAACGAACTATTCAGAATTCCCCAAAACGGACCGAAAGCCGATTATTTCGATTAAGAACTGATTGGAACGTGGAAACTGGATTTTGCAAGTCGTCAAATATCCTTGCCATTGCGCAAGGAAACAAATGAAGTCTCGAATCTTATCTGACGTTAGTTCCAAAAACAAGATCAATATTTATATTTGACAACTTTTGACGGAATCAAGTAAAAGCTCGGCTTTTCTTTGAATACTGCACATTTGCAGAGTTTATTGATACCGAACAAAACTACTTGCATAAACAACAATATGAATGCAGAAAATTTCGTGGCACAACTTTATTCTTAAAGTATATTTATAGGTTTATTAAAGCAATTTTGCTCGTGTTAAAAAAAATGTAAAAATGCTTCACCAAAAGATTTCGGCTCTTCACACGAAGAGGTTGGGGATAAAAAAAAAACGAAAGCCCTTGCTTCCGTTTTGATTTTAGATTTATAAAGAAATCGATTCCTTATTTTCAGTAGAACACTATAAACTCAAACCATAGTTACTAAGTGGCGAGTATTTATTATTTTCTAGGATCCAAAATAAAACAAGATTAACCGCCCACTCTTCTATTCAAATTAAGAACGGGCGTTTTTCTGGTTTTAAAATATTCACAATTTCAAGTAAACTAAAGGACAGTTTCAAATGCGCTGCGGGGTTAAAGATAATGGGTTCTCAAGGATTTGTTATTATCAAAATCCCCGTTTCAACTTCTCCATCTTTGAACAGATAAAATTTAAATCATGAGAACGGTCATCGCTTTCCTGGTTTTAACTATTACATGTACCTATAACAATAAAAATAGTCATTTGGTTTTCGGGCGTTCACTATGCACAGTTGCCTGTAACAAAGCCAACCATGGCACTATTAGGAGCATGCCTGAAAGTGTGTTAAAGAGCAGTTAAATTTACAGATGGCTAGGTTTACAGAAGACTGTTAGAATTCATCGATGGACGTTACCTATATAACTCATATTGTACACAAACCATGTATTGAAGACAGTTAAGACGCCCCTCAGAGATATCCAACACCTTTGACAGGAAACTCAGAAATTAAGATACCTCCCTTCGCCATTCTTTTTTATTTTGTGTAAGAATCCGTTCAGTTGAAGAGAATATTTCGTTAAAAGGGCTAGAGGTTAGATTTTTTAACTGAAAGACTAAAAATCATACTGCACGCAGCGTACATGCACTATGCAGTGTTCAATGTCGGTACTACATAGTTTTAAAGAATTAATCTAAACATATGAATACCATTTTAAATATATTACGTGGCATAACACATAAATAAAAACATCATTTTTGATCTTTGTTACGTTTAATAAGTACTACAGCTGTATCAAACTCTTCTTCGTAACAGTTCTTCGCGGAAAATTGCTTAATGTCGTTTTCCGTGTACGACATCAATATTTCTGGAGAAAGATTATTCGTCAACTTCCTGAAATTTAATTCAATGACTAACATCTAGGAATTGGCCACACGCATTTCTGGGATTTCATTTAAAAAACAGTTTGATCTTCTCGAGTCAAAAGACTATCATTGTTTGATTCTAAATATATACATTTACTCGTAGAAATGTGCACACGATCCTGGCGAAAGAAAAGCTCTTGCAAAAGATGGCAGTCCCTGAGCGTCGTGTTCGAAGTGAAAGTACCTCTGTTCTGCGCATGCTGTAGGTGACAGAACATAATGAGTTGGTGAAATTGGTGGCACATACATGCTTTCTTGTGAATCACTATATATTCTTTCCGAACCGTACAATTCAGGAACGTACAAGTCTTTAATGTCAATACTGCGAGTAAGTTCTTCTCCTGTCATAAATTCTTCACAAGATCCATCGTCCGACGAAATCGAAGGAACCGATTCCGTCTTGGAAGATTCTGGAGAATATTCCTGACTTTCGTAGTCGTTCCAGTTTTCTACCAAACTTTCAAAGCCTGGACTAAAGGGTTCCTCCATAGTGCTCCTTGTCTGCATTTGATGTAAGCTGTACGAAGACACGTAAGGCTGGGTAAAGTCTGCGAAAACAGGTTCTTGCCAAAATGTCTGTAGCGCTCCCCGCTGTTGCTTCTCTGCTTCAGTCGAGGCTTCCGTCAACTTGTCGGCTCGCCTTGATGACCTTTCTGACTTCCACGAGCCTTGCATTGACTTTAGAACAGATAAGTTCTGTAGTTTGTAACTCCCCTTTTCGGTCTGTGCCATGGCCTTCATTCGCGCTACCATGTTCTTCTTTGGTGGGATATCACTTTTTTTCTTTGCATAATTACGCAGTTGTTTTTGCAGGTATCTTCGGTGGTTGATGTTTCGCTTGAATGTAGCGGGTTTTTCCATGGCCGTTTTAACATTACCCGACGCCAGAGTCATGAAACTTAGGAGTGAGTTTCCCGTGTTGAGTTGTTCTGCCTCTCTCCAGCTTGTCCCTCGATTGTCGCTAGCCGATCCTAAGAAGCCGTCGCCGTTGTGATTGACTTTGGCTTCCATCATATGAAAATAGGTTTTCTCAAGTAGAAATAAAAAGATACAAATCTTGTGCAATTCTTGGCGCTTTCTTTCTTTTTGCGTACAGCTTTTTGGGTATAGCGTTAACACTTGACACTTTCTTTCTTTTTAGGTTACGGCTTTTCTACTTTGTCTGTGTTGTTCGTGCTTGCAATTAAAATGACCATCAGAGTCCCTGTGTCAGCTTTATTTATACTTGCCCCGGGGACTTTATTTATCAAGAGAGTATCGGTTTGTTGGCTAGCTTATGAATGGCAGTTCAATTATTGTTCTGCAGGTGCACTCATTATACATTCACCATAGACATCGATCGCTCATTGTTGGCTACTATTGGCTATTTTCCGTATTTACTAAAAATTACGTCGACTTTAGGGGTTTATTGTAATGCAAAACTGTCTAATTTTTAGCTCGATTAAGAATATTTACACGTTCTTGATGAATGTCGCCACGAAATACAGAATAATAAATTCTACATCTCAGGCGTGGGATATATAATTACCGAGCTCTTGCCGAAAGAATTATGGTGAGGGAGATTTCGTGAATCTAAATACGAAATGTGCTAACTTAAAACAGTCATTTCTAGTCTGTATCAAAACTAATAGTGACGTTTTAAAAAAACTCCTAAGTTATTCTATGCTGAATGTTATAAAAACTGACTGATTGTTAAGAACTACAAGTGAGCAACAGAGGCTTTTGTTCACAATTAATGTAATAGAATAATCGCGGTCAGAAGACTTTGTCTTCTACTCTTTAAATGCATTTTTCACTTAGACAATTCTTCCTTATAATCCACGGAAACTATATTTTCTGTGTAGTTGCAAAATGATAAAATGCATGTATATATATAAATACATTTTATGATTTTTTCACATTTTATATATACATATATATAAAATGCCGAATTGAGATGACATGGACTCAGATCTGAAGCAGTTTAAGCAAGACTATCTAGCACAAGCACACGGTCTATAGGAAAATTTCAAGTCCTAATGTCCTAATTCAATCCTTTCATTTTATTTTCCATGATCGAGGGAAGAACATCAACTTAGGAAGTTTGCCTAATCAAGGTTATTCATTGAAATTTGAGTATGGTAAATTAATTATATCTCCTGGTTTCTCGGAAGAATTTACGCCTTGTCGAAGAGCTAAACACAACCAACAATACTCCGAAATTCTAGTTCTGTCTACCAAAGCTACAATACATTGCAAATTTTACACTAAAGATGCACGAAGAATAAATTACAATTAACACACGGATACACAGTGGGCTAAAACTTCGGAATGGCGTTTCGGGGGGAAAATATTGATTTTTGTAACAGATGATATACAAATGCGTAAGAGCAAGATCTACAATTTATCGTTAACTCCTTACTCCTTGCACCTTTTTGTGAGTAAAACGCCGCTTTGTTATCTTTTGTGGAGATGAATAATATAAAGAGCAAACAAATATGAGATACTCTTCCCGGAGAGTACAAGGAAGTAATGATTAAAGATCAAAATCGTGGGATTCTCGTCTTACGTTTACTGACTTGTTCTTCTTCCTTGGATTGAACACGAATCAAATTCGATAGAAATCATCTTTGCTTTGTCTCCTACCAGCTCGCAATAACTGTATATATTTAAATATTGTGTACACAGACAAGATCACTTTAGAAATTGATTAGCGCTGCCGAGTTTGCAGAAAAGTAAACTAACATGTATTATTAAATTTACATAGGATTATTCTCAAGGGAACTTTGAAATGAATGTTTGCTGAAGCACAAAGTCAAACGATTCCTTTTTTACTACCATTATAGTTTTCAAATCATATTGACTAATGAAATACTCATTAAATTGTATTCTGTGTTGCAAACATCTATCGTAATTTATTCCTCTTTCATAAGAGAAGTCTGTCCTCTGTACGAAACGCTGGACTGGAACAGAATTGTTTTTATTGGTACCGATTAATTTGCTAGCTGGGAATTGGATAATTTCGAGAAAGAGACACGATGGTTGCCGTATTCTGAATGAATACCTTTGTGATAGAAAATGTGTTTTACCTGTACTCAAATTTGCATATATATACACTTTCACTACTTTCTGGTGACAAAATCTACAACAAAGACACCGAATATTCATTGATACCAGAGGCACGTGTGCAATTGAAGACTGAAGCACTACTTCTATCGGTGATCTCCTCCTCCTGCAAATTCAGACATTAATATGAGAAAACCTCTATTTCCAATCGCAGCGCTCTCGCCAAAGACTATAGAACATCGCGCCAAAGTACAATTATAGAGGTCACCTATGGTGTATTGAGAACCAGTTAAAATCCGCTCCTTCCGTTCTTGTCAAATTTTATTTTAAATTAGGCAAATTTTTCTGAAGTAGTTTTGGGGTTGTTATGCGACAAGGCCTTTTTGCCACATTATTTGTTTTAAGGGTTTTCATAATGCACAAACGTTCACCGATGCGTTGGCTGACAAGCTTGCAGATTGTGAATCTTGTAAGTTAAACTGGTTAAAAAGCGTGGATGATTATACCGTTTTATATCGTGACACTTAATATTTCTGTACTTCGCAGCCGTGGTTCTCAGCAAGTTTTAAGACATTTTAGTTTGAGAATAGAAATATGCTAATTCAGAGGAGCATCTTGTGGTTTATTGACGCATTAAGCTGTATTCAACGTGTAAGATTATAAGATTCGGATAAGATCGCCAGATTAGATGGCTTTTTGCCAGGAGCAAAGTCGTCCGAAAACTCCTTTAATGCTGAATCAGTTTTTCTATTTTCACACTTTGATTATTGCTCAATCTGTTTTGGCCAAGAGAAAAAACTTTAGAACTAGTAAAAGCGCATCAAACTATTAGTTTACAGATAGCAGGTGTAGCTCACACTCAAAACCTGCAAAGGAAAGTCCTAAAGTGCACAAGAATCCGGAAACACACTGCTTTGTTTTCAACTTAACTTTTGATTTAATTTACGGACGTCAGGACCATTGAAACAAGTTGCCGTTAAAACCTTTTTAAAAGTAAAAAAATATTGGCGGATATGATCTTTAAATTATTTTGCTTTTTGATACAATGAAGAATGATTCTCCAGTAACAGTGCCAGAATACGCAATAAAACTTCTTCGTAAAAACCTTGTGCAAGGTGAAGAGGATTAGTTTTAAGAGAAAATGTCTTAACGGTAAAAACTTGGCAAAGGGAAATATTGTTTCAGAATATAACAAAATTGATCTTTTTATTGTGCAGTATAGTGTTGAGAAGTAAAACGACCTGTAAAGTAAAACCAAACCGTTGAGTTGCAATTGCTGGGCCTCTGAGTTGAACTTTAAAAAAATAGCTGCAATCTTTCCTTTGGCTAAACGATAATTTAATACTAATTTCTATGACAATACAAATTTATTAAGTACTAAGAATAAGCCATTGTGGGTATAGATGTGATAGAAAACAACCACAGATAAACTAATAACACAAAGATTAAAGGCTGAAAAAGGGGCTAAAATTAATAAGCAGGATTACCTCATCGACATACAATTTTAATTAGTATTCAAATGAAATTGTAAAAACTACAACTTGATAGAACATTATCAAATGCTGTATCAAACTTTTTTATTTTCTAGATAAAATTTCCTCGAAGCTCAAACTGATTTGATTAAGTGCGTTATACTTCTAATCACGACGAGAAAGCTAACTAATTTAAGTGAAAACAAGGACTTTAAAATTAACACAAGAGAGCAACAAAATTATTATGTTAGATAAGAAAACAAAAAGGAGCATTATTCCTCTTTTTTTACTGATCATACAAAGTTAAAAATAGACTGGTACTGCCCTTCGTTCAAGGAAAAACAAAGCTGCCAACTCAATATTTTGACTGTCTCTTCAATTATTTGTCTAGCAGCAACAAAGAGGACTTGAAGTTAAATTGAATCTCGATTAATTATTCCTTAACTGTCAAAACTACGTAGAGATGTGGGTCTCCCTTCTACAGACTTTTTTCAGTGTTAATATATTTTCAATAACCTTATTTACTTAAAGTTAGGCAATTTTTAGTGACATAGTGGTTAATTACAAAGGAGCAAGGAAAACAGTTTTATCGCTGATTCCGTTCAAACCAAGGAACATTCAAGTAAAACATAGAAATTTGTATTTTAAAATATCTGTCTAATACTAAACTTTTTTTGTAAAACAAACATGCTGAGATGGCCTAAAAATAAGAACAAAATAAGAACGCACTGAGGCTCAAGTAAAGTTTCAATCAAAATTTTTTATAAAAAAAACCTGGAAGAATCACTAATCGTCAATTTTTTCATAAAAATTGCACAGGCTTATAACTTGTTGCTCACTATAAAAGCTCTTTTAAACAGGCTTTCTATCCATGAAACAAGCGTAGAATAAGAAAACAAAACAAGAAAATGAAAACTGAAAAAAAATAAGAGCTCTTAGCCTGAGCAAACTTTTACTGGTTCTTATTAAAAAAAAGTTTAAACTGATGAAAAATACAACTTTTAATCAAGTCTCAGACTCTTAGTCGCAATATATACACGTTTTTTTTTTTCTAAAACTAGTAATCCCGCAGCTTTGTGAGGCTTTAGTTGCTGTCAGCTAAAAGAGCAAGTTAATCGGCAGCAAGTGATGCCTCGATTTCTTTCGTTACCAGTATAGGTCAGTATACCATATAAATTGTTTGGCTAAAATAAAATCCAAAAGTACTGAAGTATTAGTGATTGATTTAAATTCAACAATAACTTAGACAGATTTAAAGGGAAAAGAAGGCAAAAAAAAATGTATTTAACTAAATTTGTTTACATTTGCTATATTGCCGTTAGGTGTAGCCAAGAGAATACCCTTATTACAAAGGACGATTAATGTTGTATTATTAACTTGAATGAGTGTCTGATTTTTATCGACGATAAGTTGAAGTTAAAACTGCTTCTCTTGCCGTCGTTACTTTACGAAACTATGTTAATTATATCACCTTAGTTTTGCGGAAATTTATCATAATAGATATGGGAAAAATCTGTGGAGCTACAGCGATTGTTTCGTCTTTTTTTTTATTCTGTGGCGTTGATAAAAGGCTAGATCCTTTATTGATTAAATTTACTATATATACCGCTTATATAACGGAACAAAATATCGTTACTTTTTCCTGCAAGTTTTCATATTTGAAACTTCAACAAATCTGCTCTAGTCTTGAGCTTAGTAGCAAGTCATTACATTTTAGATACAAATGGGCTCTATCCAATAGTGCATCTAAACCAGAGAGGCACCAAAGCCGTTAAGAGAAAGAGAAGAAAACCAAGAGATAGAAGATATATAACTTGAGCTTAGCAACTGCTCCCGCAGTACTGAAGTTTTATACGTAGATCTAACTCATACCCTTATAGTTTACTTCATGATTAAGGCTGATTTGCTGACTTGGTTTCAGTTCTGGAAGGATTACTTGAATACGAAGATCAAAGAATGACACGCACAGAAACCTGATACACTGTCATAAATTAAAATTTTAAGGCTCTCGCTTGGGACATCATTTATTTGTTTCCTTTCAAAAATAGTCTTTAACATGGAGAGGGTTAATGCACAGTTTAGTAGATAAGAGTTGTGATGGTACGATAAACGTTCTCAAGTTAGCCCTGTCCAGATACGTAGAATATGTATCTTTTATTTTAGCTTTCCAAGAATTGCACGAGGAAAAACGAAATCAGTTCAATCAATATCAGAATTTATATACCACGATTTATTCCAAATGTTGCACGTTCAGTTTATCAAATGAAAACGGAGTTTTTTTTATACCATTTAGTTTCATACCTTTGACTACTTTCAATTCTGTTCACCAGACTGAAATCGACGTATTCAGTTGCAAAATCTTGGTTGTCAATTCAAAGATTGCGCCGGGGGAGTGAGACAAGGTTTCGTCGAAACAAAAGCCCTTTCAACAAATAGATCAAAACATCCCTCGAAAATGTTTATGTTTGGTTCGATGTTTTTGATGCTGTTTTATGTGTAAATAAATAGGATTAAACAAGCATGAAATTTAATTTAATAATTTCACAAGCCACCGTTTCCTCACTTGGGCTTGCTATACTTATGTTTTGAGAAGACTCTACGGACGAAAATGGCTTCTTTGAAATGCATTGAGAGTGCTTTCTTTTCGGGTATTAGTTATTACAAAGGATTCAATTGAGGTTAGTTGAAATCGGTGAAGAATTCTGATATCAGAACGTAAAGTTTCGATAGCCGATATCAACTGTACCATTGATAATTTCAATTGTCAGATGCGTGTAGGGAAAGAACACCCCGAAAATCTTTCACTTCGTATCTTTTTTATTCGCCTATCAACTCAGAATGTGACGTTTAGCCGGAAAGCACGATATGTTTTTGCTTAACTTGCTGAAACGTTTTACAAAGACAAAGTTACAAATGTTAACAAATTATCAACTTCGACTAAACAAATGGATGATGAAATATCTTGCTGAATAAAATTACATTGATTCACTTCGAGGAATATTGCCAACCGACGTTACCATCCTTTAAAACAGCCACTTAATCGAAATTTAACTGATTCGAACAACTTAACACAACCCTAGGTAAATCATAAAAATATCGAAACAGTATGAATATTATGAACAAGTCTTTGGTTAAAAAGGTATTTGGTATTGAGCACAGACAAAAACCTAATTTTATGTGTTAAATATTTTGCAAGTTAAGTCTTTGCTGGCTCTGAAGATAAGTACAGAACTCGAAGAACAAGTTGTGAAAAACATTCGATAACACTGATTTTATACAGCAACTGGTAGCAGGGGCTTTGAATTGTCTAAAAATGGCCAAGTATTGGCCAAAGGTGATTATCTTAATCAGGAATTTAAGAACCAGCTTGTCAAGGTGTTCAGTGTTAGTCATATTGTGTTGTTATTAAGAACAAGTAACTGGATTTAAAATTTAAGAAGTTCATATGATGAGTATAGAAAACGATGAATTCTGATTAAAACTTTCAGTGAAGTACACATTCATTCATTCTCCGGGCAACAGAAAATTCAAACTTTTGTTAATTTATGATATTCACGCGCTGTTTAACAAATGAGCGTGCAATCACCATTCGTCAGAACTTGGTTATTCGTAAGATATCAGATTCTGAATAAAAATCACGGTTAAAAACAGTCAATTGATGAAAAATTTAACAACTCCTTTTTGGTGACCCTTTAATCGCAAATGCAGTTGTACGATTCAGTCGAATTTAGTTGCTTCCTTCTGTATGCCAGGAGCTGTCCTGCTTCTTTATGTAAATTTACCCTAGAAACATTTTCACTGCACTTCGCCTTCCATGAGCTTCCGACAAATTTTTAACAGGGCAGCACAAGCCACCAAATTTTCGGTGTGAATGAAACAAAATGCTTTAATTTAAAACCCCTGTTTTACCTTATTCGATTTTTAGCTCCTTCTCCTGTCAAGAAAAATATGAGCCACCCCAACCTTAAATTGCTTCAGACGGTCGTGTTTCGTGCAGTCAACAACATCAGGTAGCAATGGATTATGTTTTCCTAGACTGATGAAAGAATTTAATTTAAAATGTGGTCTAATCGGTGAGTAATGCGGCTGAGTTGAAGTTAACGCGCACATTTGTGTCCACTCGGATTTTGTCCATTTACTTGTGTAAATTTCTTGTTGCTTACGCTCAACAGTGTCGTAAAGAAACTTGCTGACTTCGTTTTCTGAACACAAAATCGTATATAGTGTTTACTGTGGAGCACGGTAAATATTGCTTACTCAGTAAGAATATAATCAGAATTTGTCGTTCAAACTTCACATGTACTGATTTACTGCAGGGTTAAGACCGTGTACCAGAAGTAATTTATTAACAAACCGTGACGGCAAAGTAATGTCATACTTCATGTCATATTCATCAAATTGTGATTCTAATTCTCTTTTCAAATGTTCGCAAAACATCAACTGGACTAAACAAAAACCAGAAGTATATCAGTGAGCCGATCGGCTATAATGATATTTATTTCGGATTTTTGTTATTCTGTAGGATTTACGAAGTGAACTATGAAATCTCTTTAATCTGTCTATTCATGCAGCAATGTGGAAAGAACCTTAGATTTTGAAACACCAAAATTAATCAAGTCAAACCATTTGCAAAAAAAATATACCTGACAAATGCCGATTGCTGTTTGTTTGATTGTTTCACGTTTCGGGTCAGTAAAGAGAAGTCCAAGAAAGGGTTCAGATGAATCTTAGACTTAGATTCACTATCTGGTCTGTTTGTATGATCTTTCAGAGTGAGACTGAATGTGTCTAGTGGTACGGTAGTTTGATGTACGTTTTGCAATGTTCCGTTTTCATGATTTATGTCTTTCTTTCATAATTTCACATATGAAAATCGAGCTCGTTGATCTAGTTTATTCCTCTTACTTTTAGCCTGTTAAAGGAACAAGTATATATGCAAAAAGAACTGATGTCATCAAAAGAGAAACAGTTGGATTGTACATTTGTATTTCTAAAAACAAAAGCTAGAAATGCATAAATCAAACTCTTAGTTATTTTGTATCTGGGTTAATATACGATGCTATGCCTGTGAGTCATAAAAATAAATCCAGGGCGTGCTCGTAAACTGGTAGATGTAACGAGCATTTACGCCTCGCGGAGAGTGCGTACTCGTAAACTGGTAGAAGAAATTAGATGCGTTGAAACAGCTGAGGTTTGTTCTTAGTGTGGGGGTGTCTTAGACCATCCACAAAGAGTGAAACTAATCCAATGTCCCGTTTAAATCAAAATTCGGTAGTTATTTAAGATAATACTTGCAATGAATGTCATAGTTTTTTTAAGTAGTTATTCAACCACCTGTTGTATGTTGAGTATACTTCCTGGCTTTAGACGGAGTCAAAGCACAATGTTGAGAAGCTTAAACATTCACACAATGGAAGAACTATTAAAGGTTGCCTTTGATAAAATTCTGAAGCCAGCAGTTTCCCTTAAAACATACTTAGCAGCTGGCATTCGAGTAAAAAGGCTATACGCCGAATGAACAATTAATCGTATTTATCGAAGACTGTCACTATTTATCCAATTCTTACTTTATCTTTTTTTAAAAATTAAATAAGAAATTCACTGTTAAAATAAATATTAGAAACTGCATAACAATCGGGTATTATCAGAATCTTATTTTCCCCACGTTTTTTTTAAATTTCTCTTGTTCTGAAGCTTTAATAAAGAATAAACTGTGTAGTATATTCATTAGACAGGAGAGACTGCATGCGATCGGACTGGTTTGCTTTCGAAATAAGGCATGCATATTCATTTTAGATGGATTGCTTAATTTGTTGTTTCTATTTTACCTTAGTCTTCTTTTTCACATAATCTATTTTTGATGGTACAAAGTTTTTTCGGAGACAATGCGGTTGTCTTAGTTATGGCACTCAGAATACTAAAAGGCAAACATAAAGTGAACTCAAACCAATTTTAACTTTCTCTGAAAGCGCGATCAGTTGCGTAGTTGCGTATACCACACACTAAAAATCAATTTAAAATAAAAATAAGTTTCTTAATATGACAGCGCAAATTAAATTTTGTTTTCTTTGGAACTTTTTACAGTTATTTGCATAAAAGGCTATAGTTGCATTCTCGGCTAAACGATGGGGGCATTTCCTAGGTGATTACCGAGGCATATTATGTAATAAGAAATGTGCTTTTAATTTGTTTGTGAAAAAAACTAAAATATCCTTTTAAGAACTACCGCTTTTTCAAGGTATCAAATTTGCTTTCAATATCAACGAAAAAATGTTACACGTTAGTGGCACGTTTGCGACAATGGCGGCAGATGTTACTTCAAGTAACCGATTAACGATATTGCATTTTGAACCAGTCAGTTTACTAACAATGGCTACATTTTGGCATATTTCTAATTTTATTTGGTGTTCCCAGAGCAGAAATGACAGCGCCACCCAAAGTTTCGCTTTTATGCATGGATTTATTGTGTCTTAATCCTTATTTGAAATATTGAAACAGTCTGGCCCATTGCCCATTAATGTTGATAGCCACAGCTGAATGATGTCAACTGTGTTTTGTCGAGGTACAAGCAATATTTGCCCGGCAGCTATAGAAAATCAACCAAACACAAATATTAGTACGGACTGTTATCATTTGTTAAAAATCCGAAGCCACCTATATTTTTCTAAACTGTGAGTTGTCTTTTTGAATTGCATTGAATTAAAGAAATCAAGAACATTACTGACTGGTAAATGCAGCAAAGATTGAAATAAAAATGTGCAAGTCTAAAATTTAACAATTACGTACCTTTGAAACCATGTCTCTACCGTTAAAACATATTTATCCACTTGAAAGAGCTTTTAAATGCTGTGACTTTGTCATTCAACCGCTAAAGTTGGCCAATCCCACTGCATAGACGAGCAGCTTAATAGTTTAAAAGTAACCCAACTTTTCATCATGCAACCTTTTCTGAGTAGTGTCTGAACTGCTATATGTTTTCTTCTTTTCCGCGGCGTTGATAAAAATTCCGGCCACACATCCACATTGCGTCCTTCCGAATCAGTAAAAAGCGCGGGAAATTGTGAACGTTCGACAAGTCTCTGTTATCTGACAACCTCGTCCCTTTTGAAGTCTCCTGCAAAACATATCCACTAAATCTGATTTTAAGATCATTTTCGTGCTGATAGCTTATCATCCCCAAAAAGTGCCGTAGCCTTTGAATGATAGCAAAGTATTAACTGGTTAACACTGATGTGCAAAGGAATTCAATTCTTCATTTCAGTTAACTTCAATCCAATAAAGAAGACGGGTGGATGTCGTAGATTATCGGTGAAATATCAACATATTTCTAGAAACTAGTATTGATGTGGCCAAATAAAAACAACGATCTTCGTTTGTCCACTGTCGATGCAAAATGCAGAACATTCGTAGAAGCTACCCCAAAAATTCTATGGTGAACAAAAGTTTGCATAGATACCAGCGGCTTGTTTGAAAGAATCCTTAACTTAAAAATGATTTCAAAACCAGGGCAGAATGGTTTATGGGAAATTATGTTTTCGCATTTAATATGCTCCAGTCAGAAGACTAAATCTGATTAACAAGAATGACTAACTTTGTTGTTTAGGCAGCATTTATCGAGACTAATGGCAAAATAAAATGTGAAAGATTCGTATCATCTTATTCTTAAATTAATCGTTGGACACTTTCACTTAGGATGGCATACAGCCAAAGAATGTTCTATAGTCATGATAGCATCACCTTCAGAATCATTGATCTCACATGCAAATTGAATATGTTTGTTTTTATTGTTTCTGTTGTGCTGAAGGTGAGGTATTTTTGTTGAATAATATATACTTTCTATTAGATGAGTTTCTCAATTACTCGCGGACCGCGGAGCTTCTTTGAGGTCGAGGAGGGGGCTGATTATTGATCCAATATTGGGGGGGGGGGGAGCTAAACACACCTTTTCTCACTCACTCTTTAAAATTTTGAAAATATTGGGGGGAAG
>JANSTQ010013014.1:0-13781 GCA_026167885.1 Bergia puertoricense | reverse complement strand
GAGAGGTGGACGTGAAAGGGAACGAGCAAGGAATGAAGGGAGAGGTGGAGGTGAAAGGGAACGAGCAAGGAATGAAGGGAGAGGTGGAGGTGAAAGGGAACGAGCAAGGAATGAAGGGAGAGGTGGAGGTGAAAGGGAAAGAGCAAGGAATGAAGGGAGAGGTGGAGGTGAAAGGGAACGAGCAAGGAATGAAGAGAGAGGTGGAGGTGAAAGGGAACGAGCAGGGAATGAAGGGAGAGGTGGAGGTGAAAGGGAACGAGCAAGGAATGAAGGGAGAGGTGGAGGTGAAAGGGAAGGAAGAAAAAATTGGAAAAGAAGAAGGAGAGAAGAGCGGAGTGATTGAATGATTGCTTGCTTGCTTACTTCATTGATTGATTGATTGATTGATTTATAAATGTATGTATGCATTTATGTATTTATTTATTCATACT
Organism: Bergia puertoricense; assembly: GCA_026167885.1. Classification (NCBI taxonomy): domain Eukaryota; kingdom Metazoa; phylum Cnidaria; class Anthozoa; order Zoantharia; family Parazoanthidae; genus Bergia; species Bergia puertoricense. Next base: position 13,350 of record JANSTQ010013014.1, on the reverse strand, counting down.
ATCAATCATGGGTATATGATGGATTGATCGCCTGCTTCCTAATAATTATGCAAACTAAAACGAGTTGTTGGAATGAAACAAAACTCTACTTGCTTTCTTTAGAAAACACGTTTACCAGTTTGTGTTTCTACATTTCCTTCTCAGCTCCGGAGTCTTCTCCATTGAACCTTAAAGGTTACAACACAAGCTTTACGAGCATCTACATTGAGTGGGAACCCCCAGGAACACGGATCCCCGGTATACTACAAGGCTACATTGTTCAATATATCCCTTTACACGCTGCAGGAGGGACATCTCAGAATGTGACGGTAAACAGCACGACAACGTCATACGAGATCCAGGGACTGATGTGCTGTATACATTACAGCATCCAAGTCCTCGCCTTCACTTCCCTCGCTGGACCGTTTAGTCAGGCGATTATTGTTTCCACTGATATGAAGTTTTTACCACGTACGTATTGTGGTATTTATTTTACCATTTCTCATCAAAATTGCGCCTGCTAAACAGAGACGGATCCAGGGCCGGGTGGTTCAATAGGTTCTTTAGTGATTTCCTTGTGTTAACCGATGTAATTCGAAAACCAAAGGTAACAAATTATTCAAAATACGAAAAACCCGGTCCTCTGCCTTTTTTGTAATTTTACACGAAGTAGAACTTCTTCATATGTGATGCAACATTCTGTAGCGGATTCGCGGATGGTTCACACGGTTCCATCGAACCCCCTGAACCCAAGACAAAAATGTATAAAACCTGTTGATTTTGACGAAGGCAGTAGAATATTTCTTGAGAAATGTAATGTTCTAGTCCCTTAAAGTCAATAAGAATCCCCCTCGCGAAAATCTTGGATGCGCGTCAGCACTGGCAAGACAGTTGATTTTTTAGACTAATCTTATGCATGCCTATCCCTTTTCAGCTGAGTTTTTGTACGAAAAACTTTGGTAACACAGCATAAGTTTCATCTCCTTAACTTAATAAACCTTTTGTTTGACTCCCAATGATAGTGCACGTTTCCAGAATGATTTGTGAACGTTTGTTTCGGCCACGTGCACTTTATTAACTGATTCGAACAAATAAATGATTGATAAAATTAAGTAAACTTTAAAATTCACGTCAATTTCATGAAGTGTTAATCCTTATAGTAGGGCCATACTTAACCTAGCGGTGATGAATTCACCATATAAACTTTTGTAGATCAAATTAAGTTCCTCGATTACGTAAAAAGTTAGATGTACACCATTTTTTTTGCAGCCCCAGATGTAATTCCCGCCAATGTGTCATCATCAACAAATCAGTCAACAGCCTGTGAGTTGCTATGGCAACCGGTGAATGAGAGCCAGTACGGTCCGCATGGCCGTGTTCTTGGTTACCGTATATATTATAAACAAAGTGGAAGTAATGTGGAAAACTCACTCGAGGTACCAAGCTACAACACCTCACAAGCAACTGTTCAAGGTCTGGAGGAGTTCTCAACGTATCAATTTAAAGTTGTAGCGTTTAATTTTTTCGGAGAAGGAAACGCCAGCGTGATTGTTAATTGTACAACAGCAGAAGATGGTACGTATAATAGTAGTAATACATGGTTAAAGTAATGAAAATGACGAACACGATATTAAACAACGGGTGGTGGTATTGGTAGTAACGATTGTGATGAAGGAGAGAGTAAGGGTGATCACGTTATGACGATGGCGATGGCGATGGCGATGGTGACGGTGACGGTGACAATGATAGTGACGATGACAGTGACAGTGACAATGACGGTGACGGTGACGGTGACAGTGATGGTAACGGTGACGATGACAGTGACGGTAACGGTGACGGTGACGGTGACGTGGACGGTGATAGTGACAGTGACAGTGACAGTGATGGTGACGGTGACGGTGACGGTGACGGTGACGGTGATGGTGATGGTGATGGTGACGGTGATGGTGACGGTGACAGTGACAGTGATGGTGACAGTGATGGTGACGGTGACGGTTACGGTGATAATGATGGTGACGATGACAGTGACAGTGACAGTGACGGTAACGATGACAGTAATGGTAACGGTGACGGTGACGGTAACGTGGACGGTGATAGTGACAGTGACAGTGACAGTGATGGTGACAGTGATGGTGACGGTGACGGTTACAATGATAATGATGGTGACGATGACAGTGACAGTGACGGTAACGGTGACGATGACAGTGATGGTAACGGTGACGGTGACGGTGACGTGGACGGTGATAGTGACAGTGACAGTGACAGTGATGGTGACAGCGACGGTGACGGTGACGGTGACGTGGACGGTGATAGTGACAGTGACAGTGATGGTGACAGTGATGGTGACGGTGATGGTGATGGTGATGGTGACGGTGACGGTGACGGTGACGATGACAGTGACAGTGACAGTGATAGTGATAGTGATGGTGACGCTGACGGTGACGCTGACGGTGATGGTGACGGTGATGGTGACGGTGACGACGACGGGGACGGCGACAATGATGGTGATGGTGACGGTGATGGTGATTGGTGATTGTTGATAGTACTTATTCTAGAGATGGTGACGCTGATGTGTTAATGCTAGTTACTTTTAGTTTTGGTGTTTATGATAATGGAAATGGTGATGGGGAACTTGCTTTCTATATCATTTTTATCTAAAAATACAGGGTAAAATGTTATATGTTGTATTAAATACAAACGTTTTAATTATTTGCACACCTTCAAGTTTTTGAGTAACAAAACGATTGTTGTATTAATTCAGGTCGAAGGTATGCAGCACCTATTCATATCTACTGAAATAGACTTTCTATCACTGAAGCATGCATGAAATAACTAAGCAAAGTCTGTACTTTTTCAGCACCAAGTGAACCTCCAGCAAATATCTCAGTATTCAACACGAGCTCAACATCAATCAAGGTAACTTGGTCAGATATTGTGTCAAAGCATAAAAATGGAATCATTAGAGGGTTCCGCATTAGGATCTACAAATTAGAGGATGGGCCGCTCACAGCCGTAATAATCACAGTCCCACTGGGTGTGGCAGCGCGCAAAAGGCGATCAACTATAACTTATGATCGTCACAGCCAAGAACTAAGAGGACTAGAGGAATACACTGAATATGTGATCCAGATACTTGGCTACACTATTAAGGATGGGAACTACAGCGCTCCATTTAAAGTATGGACAGCAGAGGCTGGTAAGAAACCAACATGCCTGTCATTATCATTGTTAATAACTAAAAGGAGAATTCTATTAATAGATCCTGTACATAATTTAAACAAACACCGTAATCTTTATATAATGGCCGCTGGGTATAAAATCCGGAATCCATTGCTGTATTCAATCCATAATTTAGCAAACTTGGCTTTAGATTCTAATAATTAGAATAATGGATACAGATCATTATCAAGGGTTTTGTTAAAAGAGGTGGCATCATTGCTTCTGTATAGTTATCAGACGTATGTTACACTTTAAGAATGTGCAATAACTTGGCTGTTCTGAAGTTATATATAACCTTGCATAGAATGACTAGTTTGGTAAACCCAAAGCAATAGTTCCTCACACAATCGATGAATAGCGGAAATATTTATGTCCACTTCCGGGAATGATTGCTAAGTCTGAATCTTTGCGACATATTACAAACATCAGAGTTTTCAAATGTTTAGCTTTTGACATTTGAAAAGTAATTTACCACAAACAGTTCTTTTCAAGACAAACAAAATGAATGTCCATTTTATGGGTTTTTATTAACTGGTTCAAAAATTAGAACGAATAACAGCAATCATTTCTGCTCTCCAATACAAACAAAATGAATTGTCATTTTATGGGTTTTCATCAACTGATACTCCTCAAGACGAGCAAAGTGAATAGTCTTTGCATGGATTTTCGACAACTGGTTCAAATGTTAGGACATTTTTTTCTAAAAGCATCTTTAGCCGGACAGGGGTTCAAGCACGCAAAACATCTTTATCTAACGAAAATTGTTAACCATAGATCTACAACGAAGCAGGCTTTATTTGCTCTTCTAATAACTGATAGCAACAACATTTCTTTACCTTTTTGCCATTTAGTAAATCAGGTGATAACTACTAGTATTTAACTTCCTCGCAGCTCTTTATTGCTTTTTGCCCTTAGATAATCCTCATACTATTTCATTACCATTGGTAACCAATAGTATTTAATATATTCTTATCATTTCATTGCCTGTTGCCCTTAGGTAAATTGAAACACTTCCATTACCAGTGGTAACTACTAGTAAGTCTTATCTCCACAGCATTTCATTACTAGTTGTCCTTGGGCGAATGGGATAACATTTCTAATACCATTGGTACCTACAAACATTATACCTCTACAGCATTTCATTGCCTTTTTCTATTAAGTAAATTATTTTTCAGCAATTCCATTTTCATTTTCACTAGTATTTACTCTACAGCACTTCATTGCCTTTTGCCCTGAGGTAAATCACATGACATTTTTGACCATTGATATTTACTAGTATTTAATTCTCCACAGCACCTTCCATGCCCCCTACAAACATAACCGCTTTCAATACCAGCTCGACCAGCATGAGAGTTGTTTGGAATCAGGTGCCGTCGCAACACATCAACGGGATAATCCGTGCGTTCCGTGTACGCTACTGGGAAGACCGCGCTCCTACTAGCACCGTGACTAATGTCACTGTCACTGCACATGAAGCACGTACAAACACTAGTCAGGCATCCCAAGGTGGAGCCCGCAGACGACGGTCGATCAGTACAGCGGTTGAACACTTTGCAGTTGACCTGTTTAGATTAAAAATTTACACCAACTACAGTATCGAAGTTTCGGCGTTTACAATAGCCTGGGGACCGACCAGCACACCACTGCGTGTGTTAACGGACGAAGACAGTAGGTTGATATAGGGTTTAGTGGCTGTAGATTATGCCAGTTGTACGGAATAGCTTGATCGACTATCTGAAACACAGAATAAGTTCAAAAGGTTCTGTGCTCTTGATCTATTTATGTTTATTCAAGTTTTTCGTGCACTTCATCAGCGTGAGACCCGCAGAATCACAGCTGCATTACAGCTCACACCTGATATCTTAATTTTTTTTCATATATCTTCTGTGAAACTCACGGCTCTTTACTCAATCGTTCTCAACTACTCTACATGAATCCTGAAAAGCCCCGTGCCTGACATTCCTCCGGGCTTGCCAGCTATTATGGTTTCCATACAGCAAGCCAGTTTTTGTGACACCACTGCCAGACTTGCAAAAAAACCTTCCAACAAACTAAAAAGGGAACTCTTAAGAATTAAGTCTTTAGAAACTTGCTCTTCGTTTGGTTTTCTCCCATTTGGGGTGGACGTCTACCTCTACCCCCCCCCCCCCCCCCCTTCTCTCTCTCTCTCTCTCTCTCTCTCTTTCTCTCTCCCCCCCTCTGGACACTGCTCAATTTAGGAATATTTGAGTCATGTCTTTGGCTAAGCTCAATTCCGTGAATTTAAGGGATTACGAAAAAGACAGCCTATGCAAAGAACAATGGTAGTTGATCGTAATCTTTAAAGACCCGCATTCACTGTTCATAAAACATTGTGCTCTTTTACTTTGATTGTTGACCAATATTTATGCTAACTTCGAAATGACAGCTTAAAATTGACTTTGGTGAAAATAAAAATGAGCGTGAAATGAAACCTCACAATAACGTATACTTCAAGACCATGAAACTGTGACACGACATATTGTCAGCTGTTTGCAAGAATACATTTCTGTCTGCTTTTCTGTTATAATTTTTCACCACGGTCAAGAATTATTCTCAGTGAAACGTGATAGTGATAATAATGGCATATTTATTTAGCGGCAATGGCGCTTTACATGAAAAGATACATAAAAAGATAAAAATAGGCTCATTGCAAAGTACATTAAAACAAATTAAGTAATAAAAGCTTGACGAAAGAGCTGAATTAATACTCTCTTTCTCTGTACCTCAAATCTTATGCTACGAACTATGTCTCAAATCAAATATTTTTAAACTGTAATCTTATTTGATCACATTTTTAGATATTTTATAATTTAATGCATATATTTATAATCTATGGTAACATTCTAAAGAAGTGTTGATCAGGTTATTTTGATATTGGCACTACAGAAAGATACTTTTGATCGTACTACTATAACATTAATGATTATTATTATCATTGTTATTATTCACTCTTTTATTATTATTATTATTAATACAATACAACTTATTTTATTACATTTCATTTAACAGTACCTTGCTCACTGAACATTAGCTCTATGTCCTACGATGTCCCAAGTCGCATTTCTGTTCACGTGAAATGGAAACCTCTACCAATTAACTGTCATAACGGTATTCTACTGGGATATCACGTTCTTTATCAGCTTACCAGGAATGGTTGCCAAGATCAACAAGACACAACCATAACAAATGTTGCTACAACTAAAGACTATGCAGTTATAGATGGGCTGGAGCGTAATTCCAGTTACTGTGTTTGGGTGAGGCCCTATACACGAATAGGAGCAGCAAACGCCACAAGGGACCTAATTTTACCTGATCTGACAGGTGAAGATTTTGTCAAACGAGTCTGAAAGTCAGTAAAAGTCAACGCAAGCTCGTAACATCGGTAAAATATGCGTTTGGTCCGGCTATTACCAATTCATGTTACCTTTTGCTCCCTTGCACTGACCCTGCGTGGCCTTGCGCTGGCTTGCACTGACTTACATAGACCCTAAAAAAAGCCCAAAATTTAGATGCAAATCGAAACGAATTTCCCTAATTTGTTCTAATTCTCAACCGAAGTAGTAAGTGTGTTGTGCCAAGCCTTGCAATTCCTGGTAAGTTTGGATCAAGTTTGAAGGTAAAGACTCTGTGCTCGGTTTGCATCGACTTCAAGTCTGTTTAATATCTGCTGACCCTCTCCCCACTCCCCCACAAACATTAAATCGTTTATCTCCTTACTCTAGTGTTGCTGCTTGCCCCGTAGAACCAAAATATAAACCAGTAAACCAAACATCGGAGAACAACACCACTCCTTACAGTATCCCCGTAAAATGGAATCCAATTGAGGATAAAGAAACACGAAGAAAGATGGTGGGTTATCGTGTCTCGTACAGGGCCGTTAGTGTTGGCTTGGTCGAAGTCCTTGGGCCAGTGCTCAACTTAACTGTGCGAACAGAAACGTTAAACACTGTCATTAGTGGGCTGGATACGTTTACTCGTTATCAGATCAATGTGTCAGGATTAACAAGGATGGGCGATGGACCTTCTGTTACCACTTATGCAGGTACGTGTTACAAAAGAAGATCATCCTCCCATTTACGCACAATGATCAATAAAAGCCTCCCCCCCCCATACACACACACACACACTTCCCCTTTCCTCTTTTTAAAATATCCTTATTATAAGGCCTAACGTTCAGATATAACTGACTGAAAATATAAGCTACACTAATGATGGAAGCAAATGAGGTCGACAGAGGTTGAAGCAAAGAATGTGTAAAAGAAACATGCAATGTTCTCATGAAAACCAACGTGACGGAAGCAAATGATGAAGTTTGTCTCAATTTTTGAAACTATACTGTATGTTTTAACAAATGTCACATTTCTCTTTCAGAAACTTGTCGCTGCCATCACAAGCTAACCACAAATTACCGAGAGTTTAACCCCTATGTTATGGTTAGACGAGCCAACGCCTCATTTCCAATGGCAGCCGACCACTTGACTGGAATGTTGCCCTTCGTATTTTCAGACTTGGCCACAACATGCTGCAAGACATGCAAGCAACATGGAAGTACGATTGTTAACTTCAACAACAACGGTAAGATTAAGACTGCCTTACAACATAGCATCCCAGACGTAGAGTCCTTCATCGACGATGACACAGATTTCAGCTTCCCTATCTATGGCTGGAAATGGCAGAGAGTTTACAAGACCTATTACCGGTACATTCCTTTGGTAGAGTCTCCGGGATTTGCCTTCATTCTGATCATGGACGACCTTGGTGATCCCGTGTGGCACATGTATCGTGAGATTCTAGGAACGTGGCGTTATGTACTCTTCACCGTCTTGGCGGCTCTTATAGCAGGGGTTATCCTCTGGTTTCTGGTAAGCAATAAAACAAGATTCCAGTTGTAATAACTGCAATGGCAAAGTTAATTCCATTAGCACCTGTAAAAGATAAGAGATTACCTGAAACAATGTTCAGATATAAATGTTGGTTAGAAAAAAACAGAAGGCTAATTTTTTTTACAGTTTTCCATATGCATGTTGCCGAAAATAAATATACCATTGTTAAACCATTTTGTTCAACAGATCCTGATAAAACTATTTGTATTTGTGCTTCCAATTATAGCTATTTTGAAAACGGATGATATGTTTGTTAAAAGTGATAGCTCTCAAATACCACAATTAGCAATTCGTTTTGGAGCGACTTAGAAATTGTTTTCAAAGCAAATTAAAGTAGCTGTATGACAATGCTTTAACAATCCAAGATGTGTTTATTGCTGACACAAGAGAAGAATGTCTCAGATTTCAGAATACTATCCCTCTGTTCAACCTCTTCAAATTAGACATGTGTTTCGAATAAAAGCAATAACAGTATTCGAGGAATTTTTTTTAAAAGTGGTCTTTTTATAGCAATTATTAGACCTTGAATAGGAAAAGTATAAAAGTATCTTTTTTCCCATATTATTTTGGTGCAAATATATAGAACTAAGGATTACAATTGTATGCAAATTTCAGTAATCAAGTAATGAAAACTATGTGTACTGTAAAACTGTAAAACTTAGAAAATAAAGATGTGGAAGGGAAATAAAAATTAATAAATCCGTTTTGATTATTTGATTGTTAAGTTGCTTGAATTTGTTTGTTTAGTTTGCAATACAGTAGTATGTTGACTTCAAAATTACATTTAACAACAATGGTAATGTTTTTTCTTCTTTCGAGGATACCTCTTCGAATCCCAGTAACTTTCCGCATTCCTTTGTCCGTGGATCTGGCGAGGGTTTCTGGTGGGCCTTCATATCAATGACAACCGTGGGGTTAGTGATCTAAAGCGGTTTTATTATTTTTATTAGATTAGAACGACAGTTACCTTTTAATCCTTTGTTTAATACAGCTTAACGTTGAAGCTATTCATCTATCGGTGTCGCTGTTATCTCTGCATGTTGTTGACGGTAATAAAATTCTGATTTCGGTAATACGTTTTCCATTACTGACGAAATTGCAAGCAAAGTAAAGTTGTTCAAACATGAGTTGTAGGACTATTTATTTTGCATCTCATTAAATCTTCCCTGCTTCATTTCATTCTCCACAACCTCTTTTAAGAAACATGGATTTCACATTTTCAGTGGTAAAGACGTGAACGAGCTCCAAGCAGAACCCAATCCGAACTCTATATATAAGATCTTTAAAGAAACTCCTTAAGTATATTTGTGAGGTTTACCCTGATATGGGATGATGTCACCTGACGAAGCATTTTAAGCTTTTTACTGTACTGTACAAAGTTCGGACGCTAGACGTTTATAGGACGATGTTATTTTTGGACACTCTTTCTGTCCGAAATTAAAATCGTCCAAAATGTTTTGCAAGTAATGTACAGACTATTGTTGTCCACAGGTATGGAGATCGGACCGCTGTTTCGTTTTCTGCCAGGATGTTTGCAATCATTTGGGTTCTAGCAGGTCTGGTCATCTTTGCCATCTTGTCGGGAGCCATCACTACAGCCATCACTACCATCGTGTTTGCAACACAAACAACACTTTATAACAACAAGGTTTGACTTTCATTCCTGTATGTCTGGCAATCTCAATACCAAGATCCGGTTATTTGAAAAAGAGTTAAATTTATCCCAGCTTATCCCAGAGTAAGGCGAAGAAAAAACATTGACCAATATTTATACGGTATTGCTAAAACACTCCAAGGAAACCCACTTACGTAAACGAGAAACGAGAGCTCGAATCAGTATATAGATAAATAGAACAATTGAGGGTTAAAATTTTAACCATGGGTTAATACTAATAAACTTTGCACAGCCGAACCTTGAGTTCTTCTTTCCTAAAAAGCGCATTGTTACTTCGAGGTTAATTCACGCCTGGGTAACACGGTGATGCTGATAAAAATGCAACTACCTTCCATTTCGTTTGCATCAGTCTCCACGCCAGAGTTTAATTTGGTTTAATGGTTGCAATTGCACGTAAAAGCTCACTGTAAAAAAACAAAGCTTTTTTAATAATAATAATAAGAAGAAAATAGGACTCTTGATAAAATTTATCGCCTTTTTCTTGCCTTGCGGTGTTTTGTTTTGTTTCATGTTGCTTTGCTTTGTTTTCTTGTATCTTGTTTTGCATTACTTTACCTTATATTAGCTTACCTTGCCTTGCCTTGTCTTTGTTTCCTTGTCTCGTCTCGTTTTGTGGTTCTTTGTGTTGGTTTGCTTAAGTTAGTTTTGCTTTGTCTTGTCTGGTCTTGTCTTACCGTACTTTTCCTTGCCTTGTCTTAATTTGCCTTGCCTATCCTGGCTTGTTTCTTCTTCTTCCTCTCTTCTTTTTTTCAACCCATCTCTAAAGTCGCCCTTTCCCACATTTCCTCCTTTCTTACCTTGCTCTTTTTTGTAAGTCATCTCCCTTGATCTCCTAGCTACCCGTACTTATTTTGACTTTTAATAGATTGCAGCAATACACAACTCTCCTGAATACCGGTTTGCAGTGAGAAAGAACGCCAGAGTCAACGAAGGTAATAATTTGGTCCATCCTACTATTGCTCCTTGTTTTCTTTTTATGTGTCAACTCCACCGTTGTTTAGTTCCTGTAGTCTTCAATAACTTTTTATAATCAATATCTTTTAAACAATAGCACAGAACCAGGCAGGCCTCTAGATCTACTTGTAAAAACATCTAAGCTCGAAAACAGCTATTGCTTTATAGGAGCATCTGTTTGGAACAATTTTGGTGAAAATTTATAAATTTATATCTGTAGTCCTAACAATACATTAAGCTCATAATGTCTAAGTAACAATGGAGTTATTAATTTTTCGTCTCTTACGGCCTGCAAAACACTCCTCGGCTCAATAGATTAGCTCTCCTGTTTCTGAGTATTTTTTTTAACAAAATCTGCTGCGTATGTAAACGTTATGTCAAAAAATATTAAAGTGTAAACTGTTTCATATATGGTGATAAACCAAAATTATTATTTTTAAGACTAAAATTGTCTTGATTTTTTCACCCATGCCACTCCCCTTCCCCCCTCCCCTCCCACCCTGTTCCGTTACCACTAAACTTGGCATTGAGTGTTGTCTTCGGTCTTTGTTGTCACACCCAAATTTGGCGCCTTTTAAATTTCGAACTGAAAAACTGTGCAAACATGCTTTTAGTGTCGATTATGTAATTTTGTTTATTGTATACTTAATGCCCACATTGGTCCAGCCCGGTTTTATCACGGCTTCTGATTATAAGGAACACACAAACGGGCTTTTATAGTAATTTATCTGTAACCAGCAGTGAAAGTCTTGAGGAAAGCCCCCACCACCACCACCACCACCACCATTTATATTATGAGTCCCAGGTCCAGGATTGAAATCATAATTTACCCTGCTGTTTAAGTTATAAATTTTAAGAACAAATTAAACAAATTATCATTTTTCGCTTTATTTTTTCTATCAGATACGAACTACACTAGTTTCGAAGAAGTCTATAACGCCTTACTGACAAGAAAAGTGAACGGAATACTCGTAGACACTCTTCAAGCTGGCAGCAAAAAGGATCTGCTTCGACACCCAGATATTCGAATTCAGAAGATTTATGATCATCAGTCTACATATGGTATCGTGATTGCTGGAAACTCAACAAAGCTACTAAGATGTTCTTATGGGTACATGCAGGCAAACAAAGCAAAGATGTTCCGCCATTTTGAGAAGTTTATGTACAACATCGAGGTGAGCCTGATAAGTCAATTCTAAGTTATTCAATGCTGAAGTTCTATGTTCTATATAGTCAGCGCGAAATTGTGAAATCTTTGGTGCTGCAAATATTTGTTTTGCTTTATAACATAAAGTAATGTTCGAAGTTCTTCCACTTCTCCATCTAACTACCGTGCAAAATCAAATAATCAAATAGCCCTTCCCATGAACACCACCTTTAAATTTTTTAAACACCTCCATCCTTCTAAACCTTTAGGAAAACCCGCTGCTCCTGAAGGTTTTTACAGTCACAGGTTTGTTTGAGGCCGGCTCACAGGGAACACCCTGCACCTCAGTTCTTCAACTTATTTACCCCAACCCGCGTGTAATCAGATGGTCGACCTCTTAAACACCACCTTTATAGTTTCAAATTTCTCAATCCTTCTAAACCTTCAGGAAAATCCACTGCCATCGAAACTTGCTGTTGCCAGAGGTTTGTTTGAGGCTGGCTCACAGGTGTTCAGGAATACCCTGCATCTCAGTCTGAGTATGTTGGGGGGCGCCCTGTCACTCGGGCTGATCTGGACCATGCTGCAGTGGGGACTATTGAAGAAGTGCAGGACCAGCACTACGCCTCGTCCATGTAATTGATTTTATTATTTTGAACTAGTCCAAGTGTGTTTTCTGTTTTGTACCTATTCGAGATCATAGTTAAACACGAAACTGTTGAGATGAAGTATTCAGTGTCTTGTACGCAAGAAGACTGTCCTTCATGCGTTGAAAGCTTTATGATTGGCCAAATTGAAACTTTCGGACGTTAGAAACTTCCTTTTTTCCTTCGGTTTTGAAAATCCACAATTCCTTTGCGCTGTTATTATTACAATGAGTGAGGCAGTTTTTTACTAAAACGAAAGGAAAACCACAAAGATTCTTTGTCTGTTTTCAACTATATAGAATTATTTGTTTTAGCTTCAACGCTACAGCTTACAAAACAGAAGAGAATGACTTTCTTGCTCTTTTTCTTTGTTTAAGAGAATTCTGAAGGGTTTTCTTTTTCACTGTTTTGATATGTATTAACCCGTGGCTTGGCGTAAAGTCATCAATAGTCACCTCCACTTCAGGGAATAACTGTTAACTGGTCACCTCCACTTCGGAGAATAGTCTTTAACTACTAGGAACACGAATGAGTGAGCCTTGATGTGAGAATAGTCTTTAACTACTATGAACACGAACGAGTGAGCCTTGATGTGAGAATAGTCTTTAACTACTATGAACACGAATGAGTGAGCCTTCATGTGAGAATAGTCTTTAACTACTATGAACACGAACGAGTGAGCCTTCATGTGAGAATAATCCTTAATTACTATGAACACGAGCGATTGAGCCTTGATGTGAGAATAGTCTTTAACTACTAGGAACACGAATGAGTGAGCCTTGATGTGAGAATAGTCTTTAACTACTAGGAACACGAATGAGTGAG
>JANSTQ010012792.1:0-16570 GCA_026167885.1 Bergia puertoricense | reverse complement strand
TATTATTGTAATATCGACTAGGTTTAAAACATATATGGTGTTCTGCAAAATATAGAATTGTATTTTAATACAGTTTCCTTTAACCGTCAGCCTTTTGAAGCTTTTAAACTTAAACTTTTATCTAACCGATTGAAACCCTGTATGTTCCCTATTATCTTAATAAAAAAAAGGTTAAATATGCCTGTTTTCAATTAGTTGAGAACGTTTACAACATATGCAGAATTTCATTTATTCAAGAAAGCTCCTTTATTTCCCGTTTAAGTAATGTAACACCAAGCACACGCGTACAAATACGACGCTTCCTTTACAGTCAGCTGTCAACCCGGCGCACAATAATTAAAGTAAATATTTCGCACTAGAAATTTCTTTGCAGTTTTCGAGTTTGCCATTTTTCCAGAACTTAAGAAGGAAACCGTTTAAAATCGACTTTCGCACTCGGAACACACTCTGCCTCTCTGAACAAAACTTTATCATGAATAATACTTTTCCATTTTATACATTTGTTTATTTATTTATAAAGGCCGCCAGCGCAAACCTCCAACTCGTTTTCATGAGAATATTTCTTATTTATATGTTTTAAGTTTTTCTCTCATTCATTTGTTCAACATACAAATATAGAACTCTCAATTTTTGTTTTGCTTAGTGTACAAATGTACCTCCAACTGTCTCTTAATTAAGCGGCTTTTCTCAATTATGCAAACAAAAGAAGAACCGACTTTCCTGTTTTGTTTACTAGCTGAAAGCGTGTTTTAGTAAAACTGAAAGCAGAAGGAAATGACACTAGCATGTTATTCGATTTCGTATTTTCAAATCAAAAGTCGGGTAGGTCAATAAATGCTTATAACTTTTAACGACGGAAAGCCGTCTGTTTTCATTCATGGTTTTGTTTAAAATAACTTTAGCCAACATTTTCATTTATTACATCTTTAAGCTAGACTGGACGAAATGTGAAATCTGTAAAGGCAGAATATTATTAATGTGAACTTTTATGGAAAAAAGTGTGTAAATGAATTGTTTAGAGTTAATGATTTAGTGAACAATAGACATTAAAAAGGGCGTTTTAAGCTCTTTTAGTAGTTTTTCTATGTAAACTGAACTGCAAAATCTCGCATACAAAGGAAGCTAAATAAAAAATTAAAACTTAGCAAACTAGTGTTTATGTACCAGCGCGAACAAAACTTGTAAAATTTTAGTTTGATATGTGGCGCGCCAAATTTTGAAGTAGTCCAGAAGTTTTAGCTGAATTTCAACTTAAAGCTACAGAAATAATTTCGATCTTGTACATTATTTTTTCAAGAAACATATAAACCGTTGAGATTTGAAATTGAAAACCAACTTGCTCGAATTGAAAACCAACTTGCATATACGAATATATGCGATTATGCACAATAAAAACTCCGATTGGCTTTTACACATTTCTCTGCAATGTTGAACATGAAACAAAAACTTTGGATCTTAGGACAAAGAGGCTCCATAAAAAAAAGCTTTGAAAAGGTCATAAGACAATAGCATGACGCGTGACTTTGTAAAGAGAACACAAAAACCAGAAAGTTATTTGTTGAGGATGTGTGCATATGAATAGAGCCAAGATGTGCGTCTGTTTTAAAGCTTGACGGATTGGACGAAACCTTGTCCGGCAAGTGTAGACCAAACGAATTTTTGTTATTCTAATTTTTCTAAAGAGGTTTTAAATGCATTTCTATTGTGGAAAAACCTTACAGAGAACATTACTGATCTCTAATAGGCGATACGGTCGATAATGCCATATTCGTGTGTCCTAATTATAACAAAAGTCAGTGAAGAAAAAAATCTTGTCTTAAAACAGGTGACACATTCAATAAAATCAATTTAGAAACCCATAATTACCTGTAGTTCCGTTTCGAAACATTTATTTTGCGTTTTAGGATTTGCTGATATGATTACACACCATATATGTGGGGAAAGTAATTAAAACACACCTTTTACCAAAACTTTGAATTATAAGCGAAGAAGCACAAGAAACAAAACAAATTATAAAATGTTTCATTTCGAGTGATAGTGGTTAAAAGCATTGACTTAACAAACTTTAAATAAACTCCCCTTTTTTTTGTTAAGAGCACACCGCGCTTTCAATAGTGGTAGTTTGTAAACGCAGTTTTACGTTTTGGAGGGTTTCGACTTTCATATCTTTTTTTGCCGCGGAGGAAAACTTAACGGCTATGTTAGTGTGGGGTCGTGTGTCCATTAGAGAAGCTTTCTTCTCCAGTAAAAATTAATATTCTGTAGCCCGACCTCCTTATTAAATGTTCTAAGCCTTAAGCCATTCGACAAAGATTGGAAACTTCAACAAAATTGGTGCGATTTAATCTAGACAAAAGAGGCGTATTTTTCATTGCATCCAAACCACCTGCCGCCTTCTCATTAGCGAAAGAAAGTTGAACAACTTTATTAAAAGCATATTATACATTTATTACTAGCATGTTAGCAGTTTGACTGTTTTGTGAGATTTTTAACTGATGATTCCGTACAAATTTTGAACCAAGATGCAAGTTGAAGCCTCCGTTTCGGTTCGCTTTTAGCGTAATGGACTAGCTGAGTTTCTGTTTGTTTGCTAAGTCCTTTTTATTGAACCACTTCGTTTAAATAAACTCTCCTTTAATTGAAACCTGTTAAACATACCGAATTGGAACGGTTTACAAATCATTATAGTTAATCCATTATTAATTTATACCCACCTTTGGTAATTGATTTCACTGCAAGTTTGTCAAATTTATAATAAGGAAGAGTTCAGCTGCCCTAAAATCCTCATTACTTTGTTCTCTTATTACTTATGGATGAAAGTTTATTTCAAATTTTTTTTTCTTCAACAACCGTAAGAAACGAAAGACATAAAAGAGTCAATGAGAAAAATTTAAACCATCTCAATATAGCCGAAATGCGAGACGGACGAGTATAAAAACAGCTCTTACCATTCACAGAATATATCAATTAAATAAGGTTTTAGTTTTCAACTTCCTGAAATCTGCATAACATTATCTGCTTTGGATTACCCAAGTTTATGAATATGAAAAGCCCTGGGTTTTAAAGAAATAAAAAATTAAAAGGAAAACACAGTGAGTAATACTCAAAAACAAATGCTGCAACTCTATCGGGCATCATCACATCTTAATGTTGCCCTTATTTATGCCAAGTTTAGTTTTTTACCGAGATTATTTGAATTAAAAAGTTACTGAACCCCTGGGTCTTGGATGCAGATATTAATAAGTGCAAATCAAAAGGAAATAGATATCTCAGATGGAGATTTGTCTTCACTTTGCCGCATTGAAACCCTTTTGGCAGTTTCATAAAGATTTCGGCCGACATCAACAGAAATAAAAAATAAAAAGCACTAAAGTTTACAGGGTGTTATTTCTCAAAAAGCTACGAGTTAAACAGTTACAGTTATTGTTGAGTCGCCGAGGCGAATTTAATTCAATATTTTGAAAATAGACAATTCCCCCGTGATTTCAATTAATCAAGCTCAACGTATCTGCATTTAATATGACTCCTTCTTGCTAAACGCCGATGTAAATATATTGATCAGCGATTCTCGTTCAAAGAAATCGTACATGTCGCGAGAAACCTCGGCTCAGTTTGCCGAAATTAACTAGCAATAACACTCAAATAGTATTTGTATCTAACTAAGTTTCAAGATTTTAAACTGAGCAAATTTGGATTTGCGTTGGCTAAAAAATTTAAAACGAAACTAAACTTTACATCAAACTTGATAAGGTATGGTAGGTTAAAAGTTCTGAAGTTCTACAAGTTTTTCTTTGTGAGTAAAAGTACGGCCAAAGTTTTGTATAAAAAGAATATCTAACATATTAAAAAGTGATTTAGTGAGTGACGGGAGCGTTTTATAAGCGAGTTACTTTAAGGTGAGAAAAATATTTCAAGGGTTTTAATTTGTTGAAAAATATTGTTCCAATGCACTTCATCAGACGGTTTGGACGTAAATAACAGTCTAAAACCTTTTTGGTAAAATCAACTTAAAGTTATGTTGATACTGATATAAATGTCATTAAACACGTTTTCTGCAATACCAGTTGCATCTGAGAGTAATGATTCCAGTTCTCACCCTTGTAACTTCATATCTGGTATTTTTTGTAATTACTAAAATCCCAAACCAGTTATGTATTTGTCAGAGGACTTAAATTAGCGAGCGAGAGACCTATTAAAAATGCTGAATTAAAAATAATTCCTTCGAATTTAACACAGAGGGTACATAGGAGCTTGTTACCACAAGTACTGATCTGGGTAGACATACATTGACAAAATTTAATCTCTCTGTGAATTGACTGTCGTTATGGATTTTTTCTCCAAACGAGTATCAAAAATTACCTTCTTCTTCCTGTCCTCTTCGTTTTCTCCGAAAGTCGGAGGGCGGTGGCACCCCGGGAATTCCGAGAAACATCGTATAGGTGCCTCCATACCACACTAGCAGCTCTTGGTCTGGGGGGATGTCTTTGACTGCACGATAATATATGTTTCCTCCATACTGAAACACTTCAAGATTTTGTTCTTGATCATTCCGAGCACAGTTAACAAAACCCATCCAGTTGCGTGGATTTTCATCTTTCGCATCTAGAAAATGGCTTAGCGAACCATCTTCGCTTAAAACCTGCCAAAAGAATGTTATATTCTATTTCACTTGTTTGCATCTTGGAGAAAGACCAGAAGTAGAAGAATATGAGGACATTGCACATAACTTGAGTCAGTTGTCATTGTGTTGTTGTTGTTGTTTGTTGTTGTTGTTGTTGTTGTTGTTGTTGTTAGTTTTCTGTTACTTTTATCCAACTGTTGTTAAGTTTTTGTTGTTTAAGCGAAATGAGAACTGGAGTTCTTTGTAAAATTTCAGGAGCCATAGCGCTTTTGTTTTGTCTCTGAACGTTCTCTTCTCCAAGTAAAATAAACTGTTCACTTGAGAGAAAACAGTCTTCTGTATGATGGAAACTAGTTATGGGAAGCAAGGTTAAACATCTTTTTTTGATTTAGTTTTTTTTTGTCAAGGTTTTTTCAATTTTAGAAAGAAATAGATCTTTTGTAATGAAAATTGCGAAAGCACACAACATTTTGATTTGTTGAGCGATTGAGTCTACATGAAGGACAGCTAAAGTAGCTTAGTTTTATGCAGACAGCAGTTTGATCACAGGTCGATCTGTATAAATCCAAGCTCATCCTGATTTAATGCCCATTTTGACAAATGTCAATTCAACAAACGTTCTTATAAAGGCAAATTTTTTCCAAGATAAAAACTATAGTTTCAGAAGCACGCGCCTATTCATAATTAATTTCACAAGAATTGCTTTACCACAAGATTAGTATTTACAAAAGAACACTTCAAAGTAAATGCATAAAATGCCTTTAGTAAGAGACTTGCTTATATTGAAAGCCGTTCTAGCCGCAAAATGTCAAATTTTGTGAGAAAAAAGATGAGTATTTACTGAAATGTTAACTTTATTTATTTTTTGCTCATAATATATTTACTAGTGAGCAGAAAGTACCCAGCTTTAAAGTATATGTTTACAGGGACCAGGTGTTTGAAGTTTATTGTTGTTGAAAATAACTGGCTGACAGAAGCTCATGTATTCTATTGTAAAGCAACAAGAACCTTGCATGGAATAAAAGCATAAGCTTTATCACCCCAGACAGAGGAAATTTGTCGCCTAAAACAAATTAAATAATGAACAGTGAAACGTCGGCATGTCTGTCTCGGTCTTTCTAGCATTGTAAAGCTAAATCGGCAAAAAAAGAATCTTCATTTTATGTTGTGATTTGGGTACTCAGTTTTTGTAACTGTCATTTGGGGTAATTTCATCGTATATCGCACAAGACGAGACAGGCTTGCACATGGTATAATTATGACATATTACCTCCCACATGAGGTTATTGTCAGTCTCAAAATTCACTTCGTTGGGTTTCACTATGCGTCCTGTGTAAGGGCCCATTTGTGTTCCTTCTTTAATCCAACAAGTGCTAAACACACCAAGTTGCACTCCAGGAATTGAAGACGGGGCAATCGTTACTTGTTCTGGTAGTGAAACAAATGCCATGTAATATGAATCTCCCTTCTCAACACATGAAGGATTTGGCTTGTTATTTTCGTTGTGTAGGATGGGTACTAATGCGGTTGAGCCCATCCGCTTTATGTTCCCGTGATAATTCGGCTCAAGATCTTCAAGAGAGAAAGAAAAACATTAGCAATTTTTGAAGGAAAGACAAAGCCGACATGCCAAAAAGCTCGTCTAATTTGTTAAATTGAAAAAGATTGTTTCATTTAAACAAGACTGTTCAAAGGCGCCGACAGTTACTGAATTTGTTTGGTTTGAGAAATGGAAGCGTATGGCATTACTGTCTTGTAAAGACACTCAATTTGAAAATGGAAATGTTTTCACTAACTTTACTCGCACAATAACGTTTCGTCTTAAAGCTGGATAGAAAATTCATTAAAACTAAACGTTAATATATGGAGAAAACCAAACCACAACTCGCAGGGAAGTAAGAAAAACAAAGATTTCGGAATCAATTATTAATAAAGCTTTATCTTGCGCCGAATAAAGACACAGTTCCGAGCCGGTTGGGTTAAAATTCAAATTCAAGCTAAAACTAACAATGGCGAAAGAAGAACAGTTTTTAGCACATCAGTGTTAATTTGACGCTCAACTCGATTCTAACAATGAATTTTATCTGCTTCATGCTGTTAGAGTATAGGAACACATTTAGTCACCTGCACGGAATTTTAAAATAATCTTCACAATCGTGAATTAAAGTAAACTGGAAGAACGTGCTAAGTCTATCGAGATAAGCATGCAAAAACGAACTATGGGCGATGCGTTAATCTACAGTAGATTGTTCTACTGTGGGGTCCTTATCTAGTAAAACAATCACCTTTGATGTGAGTTGTTGTTGAAGAAACAAACCCTCCAAGTAAATTTAAAGCTGGCTGCGGAAGCCAGATAGGTGGAGGAAGGATGTAGGCTGGAAGATTTTCATTATAAGACACTGCAGCTATAATAGGTTTTTATTTTGGTATTGGTAAAATTCATAAACAATATAGATGTAAAGCGTGGCAATACAATACCGAGTTATATTTTGAATTAAGGAAGCACGGAAGCTTTTACTATAGTATAGAGGACAGGCAGTTTTTGACGCCTCTGCCACCATTAACTAAAGAAATACACACTCTCTATAAAATGATTAATAAACCGGGAAATTTGTTTACCAATTATAAGCTAGCTTGCTTCAGTCTTTTTGGCAAAATAAGATGCGAATAGTTCGGATCTTGTTCACTTCCTTCAACTAAATATTTTAATTTTACATCGCACTTGAGCCCTAGTTATTGTTGCCAAGCCAAAATACCGACTTCATTCATATGATAATCCTTGTTTAATGCGAGCGAAAGGACATTAATTATATGATAAAATTTGTCCAAACATCTTAAGTCTTTTCCAATTCCAGAGCTAAAAATGGGCTACATACAATATAAACTGGACCTTTTATCGCAGTTTTTATAATTCAGTGCTTGGTTTGACAGTATTCGAAAGGCCAGAGATAACCATCTTTTCGTATGACTTCAAGATACAGAATAACAGACAATACTTCGAAAAACCAAGCGAAACACGAGCTATTCAGAGGAAGAGCAAAAAACATAACACAAATATGCGTTGAATTGGTAATTTACAAACCTGTATATTAAGTAATTTTAGTTAAATTTCCATCGTGTATACATATTCATACACAATTCACCTGCTCCGAGCCAAATTGGGTATTTAAAACTTATTATCTGTGTAAAATTACAATTGAAAGAAGGAAACGTTTTTGACTCAATCTAAAAACACTGTTTGCTCGTAATGCCATGCATTAACGACTGACCGTCATTGCAGCCGGAAATTAACTTGCCTGTGTGGAGAACTTGGCGCAGTGAGTAGTAAAAACATTTTGTAAAATGGAGAATTTCTGGCGCGGTATGTTTATAACCACTCTCTACTGGACGCAGTTATGTTGATAAGGAAATTTATTTATTAAGTGACCGTGCAATCGCAACTCTTTTCAAATCTACGATGTTTTAGCAAAAGTCTAGAGCAGATATTCTATAATGCTTTCGATATTAGGTTTTGCGCGCAGTAAATCTGAGAGGTGAATTAGTTAAAAAGATACAAATCTCACATAGACAAGCGTTATGAAACCATGACCCAGCTATCGTAAGGGTGAGGTTGTAATTCGTCATTCGTCATTAATTCTGATACTATCGGAACCACGATCTCCACGCAACATGCTGGTTTGGAAGAATAGCGTTTGAAATTGCTTATGTTTTAATAAACTAAAAATTCTCTCATTAAGATAAACTAGAAACTATAAAAATTACCCCAAGTCGTTAAAATTTAATATGGCCCCTTGGTTAAATTCCGAAGAGCCAGGAACTGATACTAGCTGGAAGATACCAGAAAGTAAAAACCTTGAGATCAAAATTTAGTTTAATACGTAATAGGGTTTTATAGGCGATTTGTTTCGAACTTTCTGAGGAATTGGAGCAAAAAAATTAAAACGAGTTATGTGCAGCTAGTGTGGCAAATAAAGCTCGGTTTAATAAACACATGCAACTAACATATACAGCAAATTCATACACAAGCTTCCTAATTCCAGAAGTACTTTAAAATAAAAAGAGAGTGGACTTACCCTCATCGGAATTGTACTCTACTTTTTCAAGAATGCTTGACTTAAAAGTAAGTTCTTTTTGACCTCCAAAAACATTGCACCATTTACCGTACAAGACGCTGCGCAAAACCTCTTGGCTTATGTTAAGCGGGCTAGAAGCCTCGTCTTGGTTTATATCCCAACTTGTCACGTTCATCTTGGAGTTGAAAGTCTTTCTTGGTTCTATCACTGTTTAAATCTCCCCGTGCGCTTTCACGCTAACTCTAGTTATGCGCCCTTAATGAAATGTAAGCGCTTTATATTCGGAGCCTCTGTTTGCCGATGACAATGATCTACTGCTGAACAATAGCTAGGCAAAACTAAATAAGTCTTTGTAATAAATCAAATATTTTTCATCATACCCTTCACACCTTATTGAGCACTCGCTCGCACGCGTATAATGAGCTGCCAACTTCCCAGCACCTGCACAGACGCCAAACACGCATGCGCAAACTCAGGCACATCCGCCCAAGATTAACGTTTTGATCAGGCTAAAAATCCGAATTTTAAATTCTCTTTCCTAAAATGAGAAATACAAAAATAAAAGATAAAATGTAATAGCTGGATTTCAAACAATTTTTTAGTTAATAATCTCAGTAAGTTTTTAAGAAATGTCGTTCAAAGAGGAGTATTGAATTTCACGAACGCAAATATTTCTCCTTTTTTAAGACTCTTGTGGTATTTGCGCTCTTAAGTATTTTAGAAAAGCCAGCAAACGAAGGAGACAGTTCGTCTCTGCTGAGTCTTTGACAACAATCGGCATTTGTTACCGAAGACAGATGCGACAACAGTCATGCCTAGCGCAAGAAGCCAGAATAAAGGAAAATCCCGCGGTAACGAATTTCGGCTTTTTATAACCAAATTATACTCAGGGCCAACGCTGTAACTATGATTAAGTCAAAGCGAGTAATAGATTAAACAGTGTTTTCCAAATGTATGTTCTTAAACACTTTTACTTTTAAAGCGTCGATATTTTAATGATGATTAACGAGCGAAAAGCATGACCGAAAAATTTGTTTCTTCCCGAACTTGCGCCAAGCGGAAACTTGCTAACTATGTAAAAACCGAACCATTTAACAGTAGTCAACTGGTTTGTACAATGTTTACAAGCTCTGATAAAAATTCCCTGAATTAACATTGCCCTACGATAAAGATATAAACACGAACCCTTCCAATTACGAATTAATAAATATAAAAGATTTAGCGCGCAGATCAATCACAGATAATTAGAAAGGATGATTTAATTAGTAATATTCTAAATTCTTTCCAATGGGAACACTCACTATTAATAGCGAGTTTCTTTATTAGGAAAACCTGTAGTCACAAGTAATAAAAAACAAATATGGTTTTCAAGTCTCAAATTTGATTCTGCATTAGGCAGCCATCTTGTTAACTGCGGAGCCAGAATAAAATTTCTAACGAGTTTAGCATAAGTTGCTCGCTCAGTAGGGCTTGCTGACCGAAGCAGGGTTAAATATCGGACAGTTTGGCCCGTAAAATGAAAGTACGGACCCGTGATCTTTACCCAGGCACCTGCTGTTTGACGCGTGTCAGTCGCGTGGCTCAAACAAAGGTGCGTTAGGTTGTTTGCTCAACACCGAACGTCTTTCTTTGATAATTAGGCGTTCGTATTTTAATCTAGACAGGATCGCTGAGATGTCTGTACACTACACATAGATGAAAAGAGAACAGACAGTTGGATAAGAACGCATGATGTCAAACTCTGGCCGCATTTAGCTAGCATTTGGGTACACTTTAACTCACGGAAATTACACAGGCCGGTATTTTTGTTTGGAAAAGTCTAGAGCGACACTAAATATCATCTAAAAGGGCATGTAAATTGAATTAAAGAAAACATTTTGTGATTACACTTAGTTTTAAAAAGTCTAAAAAAATAGTACGGAAATTTTTCGACACTTAAAAAGAGAGTAAGGAAATTAAATTTGCATCAAAATGGAAAATCACTCATTACCCTTCCAGCTCATTATGTTTCGCTCAATCACAACTTTGACTAAACTAATGGACTTCTAAAATAAGTTCAGGGAGAGTTTAATTCCGAACAATGAAAGTCTTTTATTTCGACTGTCTTTAATAGTGTAACTGTCGAGGTTTTGATTATTAAGAAACAAATGGAGCCTTCTCATTAATACTGAATTGACTAAATGGGCTGAAAGCTAACTTTGAGTAAGAAAACACGTAGGCAGTTATATAAAAGATAAATAAAACTAGGCAGTTTTTGTGCAGGTTGTTTCACACATACCTTATTTGTGTAACGAGGTAAACAAAACAGCTAAGACACCTCAAAATCAGATCCTGAATGAGTAATTACTTAGCTTGCTGTGATTGCGGGTGACTGAGTCTAGGAAATTGGTACCTGGAAACAAGTTTTAATGCCTAGCACAAACATAATAGTGTTGAGAGAACAGCGCTTCATACGAAAGACGCTGTTAATTTCCTTTCCCCGAGAAGTTACAAAACAAGAAGAATTTAAAGACTCTATTTTTGCTGCACCTTCATAAACACCGGAAAAATATAGATTTGCTAATTTCCCCAAAAGCAAATTGAAAACCTCTTGGAGGGGCTCAAAAGAGTATAGAATTAAGGATGTGTACACTTTAGCAAAGGTAATGTGTAATTTACAGAGATTTATCATTTATGATTAGAAAGTTTAATGAGCGAGAGAGATAGTGCTTATTCAAACAGCGAGTCCTTTTTTGCAATTTAAGCTTTGCGGTTTAGGTTTTTTTGTGGTCAAGTGCATAAAATCTATAAAAACAGATTTGATATTCGGCACGCTTAAAACGAAACAGCTCGGTGTAGCACTTTGTTCACGAATACACGTGTACGAAAATAGCCCTAGCACCAAACAATCCCGCATCGAACAATAATCTATGAATAATTAAGGTTTTAAATTGCCTTCAAAGGTTCTGCCCCACATGTATGCTGGACGCAGGAGCAAGAAGGCCAATGGAATTTGAAATAACCGACTGCCAGGTGCCTTCTATAGAGATTCGAAGACCAGTGACCACAGAAGACAGTTGATAATTCTCTTTTCTTGGTGTTTATTTGGGCATTAGAACAGTAGCCTACAGAGGGGCTAGCCACAGAGATGGGAACAGTCGTGTTTTCATTAGGTCCACTAATGCTTTCACTGTTTGCCTCACATGAAGTGCAACCTGCAGCGAAATAGATCGAAATCACGTCACTGTTTTTGCTCTGGCGGAGTTTGTATAGAGTAAAACTCTCTAATTTCCGTGAAAATATGTTTTTTTGCCGTTTCTACTTTCTGTCAGTGCTTAGGGGGGCAACCAGTGTAAACCACTTGTATAATGTCTCCAACTAATTATTCTTGAAGAGACGTCTATTATACACAAAACTCAACACTGTTTTTGCTTCCTATCAGCTCTCGTCATCGGCAACTTTTATCCTTCTTTTTGTTTCAATCTTTTAATCACTGCAAACTTATTTAGGACTTGATATCATGTAATTCAAAACTAGCTCTTAATTATCTGGGGTCACTCATAACAGCATGGGTGTATGAACGCCTAGGGGCTGAGTTTTAAAGATAAGGAAGCTCCAAAATTAGCGAAATTGAATAGCGCACTGCAACACTAAGGCCTTCGCTGGTCTTAAGAAAACTAGGCGGAAGTTTGAGACCACTGGGTGAAAATTGTATTTGTTAGAAAGATCTCGTTTTCAAAATAAAACTGCTTCTTGTCACGAAGAGGAGATTTTCGGGTTTGCTTTTCAGGCAAATGTCATTAAAACTGAAGGTATTGTTATTTAGGCTGTAGTATGGAAACACGCTGCTTCAGTTGAGAGCAGCCTCCGATTAAACAACACTACAAAGACGCTAAATGTATTGGTTTTGTAGTTCTAAAGCATGGTAACAACGCACTTTTAGTTACTTCGTGACAAATTGCAGTTACTCGATGAAGTCCTTTGGGGACACTTAATTGGGCTCAACACCTTCTTCAGGTCACAAACAAACCATTTAATGTAGACAATCGACTTCTCTAGGGGTAACACTCTTGCTGGAAAAAAATATACTCATTTTAGAAGAGAAAAATAAACACTGACCCTTATGGTCAAAAAGGCCGTTTTACTAGCCACGCGTGATTGAAAAGTGGAACAAATTAATGGCAAAGTGACCGCCCAGCTTCCTTAATTGCTGGTGAGCAAGTATTGTTGAAAAGCAATTTTTGTTTCAAAATGTTTGGACCGTGAAGCTAGATATCCGCCCCTTTGTGTTAAAAATCTTCATTTAATGAGCAGAAAGTGAGCAAAAAAAGTTGTTTTCTTACTAAAATCATTTCGCCTACGCTGCATGTATACTATATGTAAACCACGACGAAAGAAGGCACACAAATTAAACGAACTGACACAAAAATTTTTGTCTTCCACTTGTTGTTCAAGTCTGCAGTTACAGTTTTGAGCTGTCCTTGTCTGAATGAAGAACTAAAAGTTCTTTTCCAAGTAAACCAAACTTTATAACATTTTGTGGTGAGAATGTGCTGAATTTTATTTGCTCGATTGAAGCTAAGGACTTGTTTTCATTTGATATTTTAAGAGAATAGCACTCTTTTAAACTTGACTAGGTAAACTCTAAAACTCCTACAAGGATTCAAAAGCACTTTGTTTATATTACTTGATGTATGTTTAATATTTAATTCTAGCACAAGAAATTTTGTTTGTTTTAAACAAAATGATATTACAGAGAGATTTATTGCAATAAAAACTGAGGTTTTCAAAAGGAACATTTTGTGTATCCAATGTGGAAAAGCGAGGCTAGATCACTCAGGCTCTAGGAGAACTTAATTTGGGTAGCTATACCGTTTCAATCACAAGTTCTGCATATCAAAGTAAGCAAACAGTTTTAACAGAATCTTTCTTATGAGTGTGATCTAACGTCGAGATAACGAGTAAATAAGAAACGATTTAATTCAGTTACTGATTACACCGTTTTAACTAAAGGCACTGGTTTAGTTGAAAATGCGATACTCAAACGCCACCCCGTTGAGATCATCAACTTGGAAAATAATTTAATTTCGTGATGAAAAATTGTAAGAATTTAGAAAGCTTTTTAAAATTCCTTCGTTACGATTGAATAACATAATATCCTTGATATAAAGACAAACATTTCACACTGTCACAAACGAGCAAGTTTGATCCTTATCAAGTCGAATGATTTAATTATAAATCTTTGTGACAAGAAAAGTGATAACGCACGAAGCGGAAAAACTGATAATGTTAAAGACAGAGTTATCGCCGCTCACTCACTGACCTGAATTTTCTGTCAATATTTGTGTGGGTTATTCACAACTGGTTGTATTATGAAACAAAGCGTTTTTAAACGAATCTTTTTGCGAGAAGGACTGCTATATATTTTAGCTCTCTTGTCAAAAGAAGAAAAATTTCTTAACAAGAAACTGAGCATGCGTGATAAAAAGCAAGTTAACGCCTTTCCAACGAGTAATCTTCTCGAGACCGGATTTTGCCCTTTGAGTTTTTAATTATAAATGCATCAGCACAATGGTAAAAATAATACTAATTTTCAACTTTGGGGCAAGATAGTATACACAAAAGCTGAATGGATAGCTGAAAGAATATTATCATTAGAATCTGTGCTTTCTAGCCCAAACAATTCGCTTTATCAACTGGGTCAGTAAATAAACGATATCAACTGAATACACGGACAATATTGGTTTATTTGGCAAACTAGCAAGATTTCTACAATGCCCTTTATCTCTTCGTCTTTCCGTTTGAAGATTTTCAAGGGCTTGCTTTTCAAATAAGAGAATCTCTTTGAGGCTTGTATATGTAAAGAAAAATATAAGAAAAAAGGCTCGAGCGGGTAACTTCACTCCTTTGTTTTGCATTTACTTGAAACGGTTTCAAATTAAAGTGCGTCAGTAAGGCTTTGAAAAGCGGCAGTCATTTAATAAGTAAAACTGTAATCATTATATGGTTTATCTAAACGGCGGGGTTCTTTTCAATAAATTCATAATGTTTTTCTCTTAAACGTTTCGTGCTTGTCTACAAAGAACGACACTGTATTTCACTAGATTTTGAAAAACGTTTATTTGAAATAACTTTATCAAAATATTGAATTTACAAATACAACGGCTTAATGAAAACCAAGCTGTAGTTTTGAGACAAAAATTCAGGACTGTAGGTGTGGATAAAAACAATGACTGTGTGAATTATTAATTTACCGAGAGACCGTTAACGAGCATTTCTCGTCCTTACACACATGCCTCGGGGTTTTAAAAAAACGAAGACAATTGGTTAATGGCCGAAAATTTGTATTAATTCTTTGTTAAATTGTGTCTCAACACGGTTAACCACAGTGGGAGCGCTCTGCGTCGATAACTCGCCAGTGTTCAGATTGAAACAAAAATAATCTGAGTTGACGAGCAGATTTTAGAAAGGTATCTGTATTGAACTAAAGCCTATTTTTAAAAGAGTGTAAAACAACAAAAAAATGTTTGTGCGAAAGTTGGTACGTTGTATGGTTCTAAACAAAAGTAGCCACTAACATTATAGAAAGATGCTATGCATTATCTTTGAAACAATGAAAACAACAAGAAATCGTTGCCGTATAAATAGTTAATGGAAATCAGGAGAGAGTATTTTCATGGGCAATAAAGAGTTTGTTTTTTTTATACCTTAATACGTTGTAAAGAAAATAATTTGGAGGTTTGTTTATTTTGAGAAGGTCCAAGCTGTAATCGGCTATTTTAATTTGGGCTTAAAATTTTGGATTCTTTGATGTGCTAACCGTAGGCAAACTTGACAAATCGGTCGGATTTGAAAAATTTCTGGATACCGGAGTTACTCAATTGACTGAGTTGAATATACTCGGCGGCGTTTGTATTTATTACTCCGAAATACACAAAATATTGAAATATTTAGTGTTTACGGATTTCAACCCTTCTTATTAATCCTTTTCAACCGTCCATGATCGGAAATTAAATTAACAAAAATTCAGATGTTTTGCCATTCTTTCCATGTATATCTTTAGTTATACATAACATAAAATGAAACAGTGTAGTTGAGATTTTTCTGCAAAATTGAGCGCTTCCTATGTTAATAAAATAAACACTTCTACTGAATTATATTTTTATTGTTTGAGTCTGAAATGTCCTCAGGTAAGGCTTTATCAAAGATATTGCTCTACGGTGTTAAAGTGTTCAATAATTTAAACCTCCAATTATCCGAAAAAAATCACTTTTCCATAAGTAATGCAACGTTAGCTCTGAACTGAAGGGAACTGCTGTTTTCTTATAATTCGTTAACGTTCTTGCTTGGCTGGTTTAGAGTGTTAAAATTGAAATGAACCAAACAAATCTGGTGTTTCTGTGTGTTCTTTAAAACCATTTTATTAGCGACTGCCATGACTGCAAATGAAAATAATACCACCAGCTAGTAAGGTCACGACAATAGCTGCATAAAAACATATTAATGCTTTGCTTGTTCAGGTTTCAAGTTGAAGATAGTGAACAGAA
Source organism: Bergia puertoricense (assembly GCA_026167885.1). NCBI lineage: Eukaryota > Metazoa > Cnidaria > Anthozoa > Zoantharia > Parazoanthidae > Bergia > Bergia puertoricense. The sequence goes on along the minus strand of JANSTQ010012792.1, from coordinate 350 downwards.
ATCGCAGAAAACTACTGACCACTGATTTATCTGTAATAACGCCGAGGTATATCATACAAGGTGAGGTGCCCTTTCCAATATAAACGCCTCTCTTTTTAATGAAAACCTCTCCAAAACCGTCCCCAACCCCCTGACCCAATTCCAGTTTGAAACAGACAGGAAATAAGCCACTCACCAAAGTTGGGGTGGGAGAATGGTTTGGCTGCAAAACATTTTTTTCCCTTGGCTTCTTTCTACTTTTCTTTTAAATTTGCTTTGTGCAGTATTGTTTTGGACTTGTTTGGCTCGTGAATTATTCTTTTTTTTATTTCGGAATTATCTTCTTTAGCCACCCCCCCCCCCGCCCCCTT
>JANSTQ010012570.1:0-13994 GCA_026167885.1 Bergia puertoricense | reverse complement strand
ACTCCGAATTCTTAAACTCAACTCCAAATTTTAATAGCTCACTCCGAATTCTAATAGCTCACTCCAAATTCTAAAAGCTCACTCCGAATTTAAAAACTTCGCCATCTTGTGCCAGAGTCGCCGGGATCAGCGTACCTTTGCGGCCAAACGGATTTTAACAATTCACTTTCACTTGTCACTTTTGCTTTTTCCTTTCTGAATTCTGCTTTTCTACTTTTTATTTTGTGACCAGACAATTCTATTTTTGATTTCTGTTTTAGGGATTCTGAATTAATTTTGCTTTGCAATTTTTTTTCTTATTTGCATTATACATTCTTCTTGTTAATTTTGAAATTAATTCTGAAAACTCTGCTCTTCGAATTTTGTCTTTTCAACTTTGATTTTTAAGAATATATTCAAAATTTTTTGCTTTTCGATTTAGCTTAAGGTCGATCAAAGGAACCTTTGCTACAAATACACGTTATAATTAATAGATTCTTTCTCTTGTTTTTGGGATTTTAGTTTTACTATTTAGCTTTTCAAATTTTAAAGTGGCATTCGCCTTCCGAGGCTTTTGCAGATTTTAGCTTTTTGCCTTTCCTAACATTTGTTTTTCACGTTTCCATTTTCGGTATTTTTAAACAGGTTCCCTCGTTGTTTCTTTATTTTATCTTTCCTGACAAAATTTCCTGACACTACGAACACCAAGACCACGAATATATATACATATATATATGGGGATACTGCGATCGATAATAGTTACTAACTTCCTGATGAGGAGCACTACGTATAACGAAGTTTCTCAAACAACTTTCATCAGCTATTTCAGAAAACAGGACGCAATTTTCGTTTTGAATGAAGTCGCTGCTGACACCCAAAACCACGCGCCAAAGTATCATGTCCTCGTTCCAGTTTCCCGTTGCCATTTTAAAAATACCAAGAGCAAAATGCAAAACATACATGAGATAGTGCGTCGCGTCTGTCATGTCGAACAACCCTCCAGAACCATAAACAACAAAGAAGAAAAATTATCAAATAAAGAAACAACACCGAAAATGGAAACGTGCAAAAGGAAAAGCAAAATTCAGAATCTGTCTGAATTTGTCTGATTACAAAATAAAAAGTGGAAAAGCAGAATCCAGAAAGCAAAAAGCAAAAGTGAAAAGTGAAAACTGATTGTTAAAAGGCCTTACAATCCGTTTGGCCGCAAAGGTACAGTGATCGATGGGCCATACGGAAATGACTTGTTCAACTACTGCTCAACAGCATTACTGCAAGTCCGTAAATTTTAAGGATAATGAGATAATTTGATCAGTTGAACAATGTTAGTTTTAGTTTGCCTCAAGGTCATTTTGTATTTCACTGGACATTTTTGGTTCTAAGCTTTGGCAACTGACTGGGCCACCGGAGAGTCAATTTCATTTTGATTCCGGCATGGCAACGCTGGGCCATGCAGAAACGATGTGTTCGATTATTGCTCAACAGGGTCACTACAAATCCTTAAATTTTCAGGATAATTAGATGATTTGCTCAGTTGAATGATGCCAGTTTTAGTTTGCCTCAAAGTCATTTTGTATTGCTCTAGACATTTTTGGTTTTGACTCTTTGGCAACGCTGGGCCGCACGAGTCAATTTCATTTTAATTTTTTAATTTCACTTTCGGCGTAGCAACACTGGGCCATGCACTTGGAGTTATTTGACTTTTTTTTCAGCGTGGCAACGCTGGGCCATGCCTTACTGCATTGATAAAAATAAGATAAAAAATGGCCTTTAACTTTGAAACCGAAATAAAATATTGAAATCGAAATTACATTTACAATCAATATTGCAATTGAAATACCGCAGTGAAATTACCAATGAGATCGGTACTGGTCTTGTATTTATTACACCATTACCTAAGAAAGTTTTGCAATCTGATTGGTCGAGAGCAGTGGTATTTCAGCGTAATATTGAAATACCAACATGTGAAAATTACAGACTCATTCAAATGCGCGAGAAGAAATAAACAAATGCTGTTGCAGATATTTCTCAGGTATTAGTATAAAACAATAATGGCTGATTTGTACGTAGTATTTGGCATAAATATCACTCATGATATTTCAAAGTTGTTCCAAATTTCGTGGTATTTATGCCAAATACCACTACAAATCATGCTATTACCTACTGTATATAAATATTAGTAACTGCATTTACGATGAAATACCGTATTGAAATTACAAGTAAAATGGATATTGAAATTGTATTTTAAATTGAAACTGATAAAAAAAAAAGTTAAAAGTGTTTTATACTTGAGAATTATGGTTATTTACAAACTTGAAAATACGATTGTTTTCATGTGAAACGAGGTGGCAAAGCTGGGCCACCATACATGTCTCTCCAGTCTCTATTGTAAGAAAGACTCACGGTCTGTGAAATGCATGAGGAGGTCTGGGAACGATGTCCTTTGACCGTACATATCACATGATATTTATCCAGACCTCCGTTCATCACATGATTTCTATATACCAGTTTTTCGATCAAGCCTCTTATTTTGTCAATTAACACTTTTTCAGCTTAAAATGGATGACAAAAAGGTGTTGCTTGCATTAGCGGCGGTGTCAGGTGCAGCAGTTGGCTTTCTCATTGGCTCAAGATTCTGCAAAGGCTCCGAAACTGGCAAAGCACAACTGTTCCGTACTCAACTCAAGAGTCACATGGGGGAAAACGCGAACAATCCGCTGTTGAAATACGTCCGTGATAACTCATTACGACAACCAGAACCTTTAACAAAACTTCGGGAGGTAAGAACATGCGGCCCGTGACTCATGAGCCATCGATTCCATTTGTGTGTTACATCAATCACAAGCAGCCCAAGCTTGTAATTCGTGTTTTTGAAGCCTACATATTATAAGACTTTGTATGGGATATTTAATCGTTTATCCAGATTTCCACATATTAACTGCTAGTTGGATTGAAATAAAGTTTGCTTACCTCAAAGCATTTGTTTATTGTTTGTTCCGTGTGTTCTGTGCGCGATTTGAAGCCATTTGGAGCTTGGGCTGCCTGTGCATCAATCGAAAAGTTCCTGTATTGAAGTTTCTTGTGGTCCCAGTGGGGATCTCCTTACAAGATTACGGGACGCTATTATAAAGTACCCTATTTTTTACTATTGGCCTATATATGTCCGGAATTTCTGGCATTCTGTAGGATAGTACCGACCATTTTTGTCCTCGAGATGTTGCAATTGCCTATTGTGAAGTTTCTCACCAAATCTGAGCTAGCATTACTGCATTTCAAAACAGAAACTTCACTGCACAAGATCCCATGGTCCCAAAAATTGTTCTCAGTAATTTTTGCTTAGATTTTGCTTTCTAAAATGGAACGAGTGAGAAAAAAAGTGACCTCGCAATAGATTTTGCTTTTAGGCCAGACCAATTTAATTTCCTGTTTTACAAACCCGCAGAACTCAGATTTTCGAAAATTGAAAAAAAAAATCTAAAATCCATCCAAAATTGAAAATAGAGAAAGGTCAGAGCATTTCCCTGTTTGTTATTCGTTTTATATCACTTTTTTTGTACTTGCACATATTCCGAGCTGAAAATCATATTGTTATACCATATTTCTCGGACATAAGTCGCTTTTCTGATGACCGAAAATAAAAGTTCAAAAAATGACCTCGACTTGTACTAAGGTCACGAAATCCTGCTCTTGAAAATCGTAACCCAATTGTTGGGAATGTCACATAAAAATACTCATTTTTATTACTAAAGTTTATTTATTATAATCAATGGATAATATATATATTTAGGCTTCAATTTTCGGCAGTTTTCTATTTAATAAAATATGGAATACTGCAGACAGACTGGTACTTTAGTGTTGCTGAATTTTCATTCATGAGCAAATAATGGAAGAGACATTTTTTATGAATTTGAGCTCAATTTGTGAATAAAATACTTTGAAAATGAGGGGTCAACTTAATTATTCTCAGGATACAGTAGAAAGTCCAAGATTTTAAGGCCAAAAATATGGGTCGACTTATACTCCGAGTTGACTCACATACATGTATAGTCCAAGAAATACAGTATACAATCAAAATATATTAATGATGATGATGATGATAACTTTATTTTAAAAGGGTAACACTGACTGTCACAAGGATAATTTAAAATGGCCCTTAAATAAAATACAACAATGTTTAAAAATTATCATGGTAATCCTTTAAAATATTACAAAGATAAAAATTACACTTCACCCCTATCTCGATCATTCCCATCCCCATCCCCATATTCAACCCAAACATACCAATAAGTCTAGAATCTATTCCTGACCCCATGAAGATCAGAATTATCAAAATTTATATTAAAACAAATTGAAAGAAGAACTAAAAATTAAAAGGAAAAACTGATGTAGATAAGGTGCTACTGAACAGGATTTTGAAGATGCTCTAAAAGTTTGTGTTTAAAAGAGGAAAGGGATGTAGAAAACTTGACGGTGGCAGGTTTGGTAGAGAGTTCCACAGCTTGGCACCTTTGAAAGCAAATGAGTTCTGGGCTATAGCGAGTTTAAATTTTGGTATAGAGAGGTGGTTATTGGTAGCCTGATGGGTTGAGATATTGTGAGAGTCACTAACTTTACAAAATTTCTCAAAGAGATAGGGAGGGGCTGCATTTTTTAAACATTTGTACATTTGAATTGCACTAAAAAAAGTAATACAATCAATAAATGTTAACCAGTCTAGCTGCTTAAAAAGCTCAGTATACGTAGTGTTCATTTCTGTTGGAGTCTTAATATTGAGTCTTATTCTCTCTGCATATTTCTGTAGTTTGGTTATCTGATTTAGAACTTCCTTGCTGATGTCACCCCAAATTATCCACCCATATTTGTATAGTGGGACAACCATTGCTTTATGGAATAACTGTCTATCATGGGAGGATAAAAACGATTTAATTCTTCTTAGTAGAGCAAGGCATTGAAAAACTTTTGAAGATGTAGTCAGATGTTGATCTATTACTAGACCAAGAAGTTTGTGTTCTTCGACCTGGTTAATTGAGATGCCACTGATGGAGATATGTACATGTAGGCACTGGGAACGTTACGAACCTAGTCTGGCACGCGTACCAACAGCCATGCATTTGGCCAAGATTGGGCATGTTTATCAGCAGACCATGCCATTACTGTCCACCCACTGTTTAAGAGGTTTAGAATCAGCGATCATGGTTTGTTTGAGGTTGTCCATGGTTTTGGCAGTTGATCTTTTGGTGGTGTCATCCGCATAAATGTACCAGGATAGAAGTGGATCTCAGTCCTGACTTAAACTGAAATCATTCATGAATATGATGAATAATACAGGCCCTAAAATCGAGCTTTGTGGAATGCCTGAACGAATCACAAGTTCAGAGGAGCAGTGGTTACAAGTTCAATTTGACAAATTGTTTACGGTTGTGTAGATACAACCTGAACCATTCCAGACTTGAATTGGTCAGATGATAGTAGGCTAGCTTATCGATTAATAAATCACGGTTATTTAAATCAAAGGCTTTTCTCAGGTCTACTAAAAGCAGACCATTCAGAGAGCCTTTGTCTGTGTCCAATAATAGATTGTCTACCAATTTGATGAGGGATGTGATACATGAAACATTTGGTCTGTAACTTGATTGGTTGTTGAGGAGCAAATTATTCTTAGTTAGCTGGGACAAAAGCAATACGGCGACATGGCGTTCTAGCAATTTGGATAGGACTGGAAGGATTGATATAGGGCGAAAATTTAGCGTCACCTCAATATCTCCATCTTTGAATAAGGATGTTACTCTGGCAAGCTTCTATTGTGTGGGAAAAATACATTCAGCAATACTTTTATTGTAGATTTTCGCTAAGTGGTCCGCTATTAATGGGCCTGAGCATTTCAGGGCTCTCAAAGGAATGTTATCTGGACCTGTGGCTACAGTGGCAATTGATTGACAATAAACTTGCAGTTAATTTGCGATATAGTGAATTTTTCATCAGGTGGTATAGTGGCATCAACAAAGGATCTCAGATGAGTCATACATGTGCCTTGATCATCAGATACAGAGTTGTCATCTGTGCTAGTGTTGCTTTCATACCATGTTATTAAACTGATTTGAATCTCCACTGGGTCTGTAGTTAAACTGCCATTATCTGCTTTGAAAGCTAAGGGTGTGAGGTTTGACTGATTAGTTCCTGAAAGCTGTTTTAGAAGGTCCCAGTAGACTTTCAGATTAGAGCGGTTCTCATTAATAATCTAAAGTTCTGAAGTATCCGATTTTCGCAGCATGAATTTCATAAACAGTTTTAGCTCTTGCTTTCCTAAATAAAGCCCAGTCTGACTGCAACATTGATCTCCTAGCTTGTTTCAAGGTGCGATCTCTTTCCTTTCTGGCAGAGTTAACTTTGTTGCTCCACCAAGGAGGCTGACGGTCTCGTTTCACCCTCCGGGTGACCATCGGAGCATGCTTGTTTAAAATATCAGTAAACAAACCAGACCAAACATGTAGCATATCATTACAAGAGTTTTCAGAGTCAATGAGGTGCCAAGAAACATTCTCTAGATCTTCAATAAAGCTGTTTTCTTCAAAGTGTTTAAAGTTCCTGCACTGAATTGTTGTGTGGCTTCGCTTCTTGAACTTTATGCACTTGAAGATAAGAAGCAGGGGCAAATGATTGGAAATTCCAACGTTAACAGTGACAACACTCTGTATGTCCTTTGGATTAGTGCAGTAAACGTGATCCAAAATTGAAAATTTTGGATTCCGGTCTGGTAATTAATGGTGTCCACAAGTTGAGATAACCCAAATTCTAAAGGCGACTTAAATAGACCATGGTTTGGATGGGCAACAATTTAGTTAATATTTATGTCGCCTATAAGGATAACATTGTTACTTTGACTTGGTACATTCTGAACATTGTTGAGAATCGCTGTATCAGATGAGCAGTTCGAGTCTGGAGGTCTGTAAATGTAAAGCCAACATGTTGAATTTCTCTGACCAGGAGCTAGCTACAGCCGTAGTAACTCTGTATTATAGTTGTTTCAAGATTTATTTTCCATGCAGCATGTGTACATTTTTGCTGACATACACTAGAATTCCACCACCAGCTTTCACTTTGCAGTCTTTGCAGAAAATATTGTAACCATGAACTTCAAGGAGGACTTTAGTTGTATTCTTGTTGAGGTGCGTTTCATCCCTAATATGTCGATCTGTGTGTCAGAGAGAATACTTTTGATTTCATCTAGTTTGTTGGATAGTGCCTCAATATTCCAGGAAATGATGCTAATTCCTTCGTTATTCTTTTTCTTTTGGAAGTTGTTGTAGTTTTCAGAGCTGCCTGATTGCGCATGTTGGATTTGATTGTTGGCAGTACTTAGCCGTTCTGTAGGATGATAAAAATGTCCCTGCATGGGTTTGGATGCAAATCTCTGCTAATATTGTTAAGCTGAGTTAGCAGGATTATGGTGTGCTTGTGGATAGTCCACATGAGGAAGCCATGCTTTGTGTACTTGGAAATTGGTTGCTTGCTGACAAGTCTTTTGACAACAATGGAGTTTTCGAATCGCATGGTTCAATGTGGACGTGCAAATCTGTGAAACTCCATGGACTTCTTTCTTGCTGTGTAAAAATATATTATAAGAGATGGCATTTTCATTAACAGAAGGAAGAAAACACGTAAAAGCCACTGCTGATGCAAGAACAAGGCTAACAACAACAGAGAACGCAGAGCTGCAGAAAACGTGGCCAGTGCCATTCATGCATAAATTGAAGAAAAATGAATTCAAAATGTTTCACAAGTGGCGCTGGAGATATCCAACTCTGGGTGCACGTGAGGAGGAGAAATATCAATGGAAGCGTCTTGTTGGTTGAATATATGTGCAGGATTTGAAATATATGGCATATTCTTAGATTTTTATTTTTTTCTCCTCCGATCTTAAGTTTTTGGCCTAAATGTTCGTAAAACAGGAAATTAAATTGGTCTGGCCTTACTGTGAAAGGGAACGAGTTAAAAAAAAGTTGTGAACACAAAAACTGAAATACAGTGTAGATTAGGCTTTTTGCGATTCAGTGGATTAATAAAATAGAATATGGAAATTGTTAGTACCTAACTGTCATAAAATTTGCCAGTAAAAAAGCTGTGAATTACAAATGCAGCTGTGAAAAACTAACACATCTAAATTAACATAGTTAATTTATTTTCTCATGAGCTTTATAAAGTTTCATGTACTATTCTTTTAAAAGGTGCCTAATATAATGCACGTTAAGATTGCACATCCTTTACAATGCTGGGTGAAGGATGCTATAACACCAAAATACATGTAATTTCAGCAACAAATAATTCAAGCACTGAGTTCTGTCTTAAATTTTGCAAATATGGTACAAATGTCTTAATCTTGTGGGTGTTTTAACTGGATTACACTTTTGAGTGGTCAAGCAATTATTTAGTGTCCCCTCCCCCTTCCAGGATGAATTAGTGACATAATTAAAGCCCCATTTACACTACACTGGATTTTTGGTACAACATGGGTGAAAGTGATACCCGACTACCATTTTTATCTATGCTCGGACTATCTATTTATTTTAGGCATTATTAGTAATTAAAAATGATTTAGTTTTATTGTTAATATCTGTACTTGCACTATTTACAAAATTAATATGCAGGAAACCAAAAAGTTCAATGTTGGCGAAGAGTCAGCGATGCTCAGTGATGCCGAAGAAGCTCAGTTCTTTAGACTTCTCTTGAGGAGTATTGGAGCTAAGAAGGCCATTGAGATAGGTAAGTTTTACCTGTACGTAGTGTCACAAGTCAATGAGTCTGTTAAAAAAAGAGTTATGGTTAACAGTGTTAAAGCTATAGGTTTAAGATTTGTTTAGGATTAAGGTTAGGTTTGAGTTTACTTGGATCTACAATTTACAACATAATTTATGACTGATTGACTTAATTATTCCCTGGGGGAGAGAGTTCCCTACATGTACAATGGTCCATACAGGGTTGGGGGTGGGGGGGGGAGATCTGCCCTAAAAGGGGTGCCTTTTCACACTCACACTATATTAGAGGGAATGAAAATTGGCATTTCAGTAACTATATGAAAAGGTGGCCAAAAATACTGGCCAGGGTACAATTTTTATAGTAACTATAAGAAAGGGGTACAATTTTTTCATGTTAGTATATTACAGGTTACCATATTGGGCAGAAAAGGGGCCCTGTAAGGGGTTAATTCTGACAAGTTACATACCGTTGGCAGCCTTGAAACGGTGACACGAGAGCCGTGAACTAGCGACAAACAACAAGCTGCTCTAATGAAATACTGACAGCGACACACAACTCAGGACTTCTTGAAATGTAGATGGGTGACATGGAGACCCCCCCTTACAGGGCCTCAGAAAATGGTAGATGAAAGGGTAAGAGTTTGAGGTTCAGTGATGAGCCCCTCCCAATGTAAAACTTATTGAGTATACTGCTCTCTGGGACTTACTATGGTTAGGGTGTGGGGTTACTAAATGCATACATGTATTTACAAATTTTTCCTCAGGTACCTGATATATTTGCCACTCCACAAATGCTAAATTATCTTTGCAGCAAGAGGTCTCCCTTGGAAATACAATCTCAGAGAGACACTGATCTCTCACTGCGAAGGAAAATAATAATCTAGAAGTCACTGATGTAATTGCAATGTTGAACAGGGTGACCCAGCTCTAGGAAGGATTTAGGGGAGTTGCCAAACAGGATACAGCACCCCTTCATTGCAAAAATACATGTAGTAATTATTAATAATAATAATAATGGCGTTACCCAGATGGCATTTCCACACAGTGGCTCTTCATCCATCTGGGGGACCAATGGCTTAACGTCCCTGTCCAAGGACAGTGTGGCAAAAGAAGGTCACCTCAATATTCAACCCTATGGCCAAGCTGGGAATCGAACCCAGGACTTTCAAGTTAGCAGTCTGAGATCTTATCAACAGAGCTAACATCGTACACATCACAATTAATACGTTATAAAAAGAACACCATTAAAAATTAATACATTTTGAAGCACAATTAATGTACCTTATGCTCTGACAGGGCCTCTCTTTCCATAAGTTTTAGGTTGTTCCCCCCAGAGTCCTTCTGAAATTTCAGGAGTTGATTCTTCAATGTATTATGGATAATTATAGACTGTGCTCCCTACAGGTGTACATGTACCTTAGTTTTTGCTGTATGGTAGGTACTATTAAAGTACATAAAAATTATATACATTCTGAATAATTAATCTACTTTTATCTGTATCTTTTTCAAAGGCGTTTACACAGGAGCTAACCTGTTGAGTACTGCACTTGCGCTACCTGTTGATGGCAAAGTTGTTGGATGTGAAATCAGTGAGGAATTTGTTTCTTTTGGAAAACCATTCTTTAAGGAGGTAATTATAAGTGGCAAAAATATTACTAACAGTAAAAAATCAGTGCATGCAGAAATTTACTAAAAGTAGGTTGAGTGACAGGGTATCTGCTCTGAAGTCTTGATTAATGGTATAGGGTATAAAAATATTATTGGGTGGAAAATCATTATAAATAATAATGGTAAAGGTGGAAAAATAGTATGGGGAGAATAATCAAAAGTCAAAAATGCTTTTCTGAAAGCGATTTCTTCCATCAAATCAACAAAATTAACAGTAATTGCAATTGAGAAAAGAAGTACATGCAATTTTATTTGGTCCAATTGAAATAAAATGTAAAAATTTAAATAGTTTTCTGGTATGTATTCATAAAAGAAAGTTTCAATCTAGTGTTTTAGTTTTAAGTTAATATATCTTTTTATGAAATCAATACTTATTAACATATATGTTATATATGTGTTACTTTCCCAGGCAAATGTTGAACACAAGATTGATCTCAGAATTCAGCCAGCCACAACAACTTTGGGTAGGTGTCACATAATTTTAAATGGTTTGAAAGTGGAAGTGATAGTATTTTTAACATACATGTATCAAAAAATTGCCATGCATTGTTCGCTTATTATGGTGTACTTAGCTCTGACCCCAAGTGTTACATACATGTACCAGTCCATAAGGCTTACGTGTATCTCCTTCTGTTTTGCCTTGCCATTCCCTAGGAGCCATAAGCCTTGACTGTGCCTCGGCTGATCCCCAGTGCTTTCTCTCTCTTGCTCCCAGCCCCTGTACATGTCTCCTCCCAACCATAACCATTCTGTTGCAGGTGGATTTTGGGCATCCAAATTTTCTCATTCAAGGTGGTGTCAACTGCAGGGAAACTTTGGATGTTCAGTCGATCTTGTTCTATTTAAATTCCAAGGGCAGGGCCAGACAACTGCAAGCATCAACAATGATGGCTAAGACTGTACTGCAGTTGCTGCTTGTCTTCATGCAGAGTTCCACATTGGGTATTTTGTTGATGGGTTTTATCCGGCATTTTTTTCTCAAACCTCCATTGCGGAAGGATTCAATCTCTGTTGTGTCGCCTCCATGTGCCAGCACCTCAGAGCTGTAACTGAGTAGGATTTATCTCAGATTGCTGTTGTACATGTAGAGCCTTAAATATCTTTGCATTCAAGCTGTACTGTTTTGACTTCAAGCTTTCCCTTTAGTTAGTCTTGCTTTGGTGCCCTTCTGTGCTCCATTATCCTTGCTAATGAGACTACAAAGGTATATGAAGGCAGATGCCCTTTACAGACTCGAGCAGTTCTCCTCTGGCTGTAATTAATTATTGCATTTGGTGCCCTTGGTGTGGTAGTAACGCTTATCATTCCTGTTTTTGTAAACTGTTGTTGCCCAGTTTGGTTTCCATGTTTGTTCAACCTATCAGTTTTCTCCTGCAGATCTTCAGCAAAGTGTAATAACAAAGTCCTCTGGAGGCCAGTCTGGCCTTTTCGAGTGTGGTTTACCACATAATTCAGTCGATGACAACCAAAAGCAGGATGGGGGAGAGGAATTACAGCCCTGTCTTACATCGTACTTCACTGGGAACCAGTTGGAGGGTGATCTATCTGACTGGTTCCCGGTGAATTATGATGTAAGATAGGCAACCAACAGAGAGTGATCCATCCAAAATGATGCTGCACTCAAAGTGGTCATAAAACTTATCTCTCAATGTAATGATCTTTGGGGGACTCCATACATTTCAGTACTATCTTCCAGAGGATAGGATAATGGACACTGTCAACAGGGGGGGTACTCCCGAAATTTCAGGATGGGGGTCTATCGCTGAGTACCCCAAAACCTGACCCTGTTCCTGACCAAGAAAAGCTGCAAAGTGATACCCTGTTCCTGACTCAAAGCAAGAAAAGTATGCTTTGTTCTTGACTCTAAATCTGATCTAACTCTGACTGATGTAATTTATATACACTGTTCTTGACCGAAAGGCTTGAAAAGCGGCACATACCCGTACAGTCAATGTATGGGAGTACCCCTCCTCCTCCCCTCAGGCACTGTCAAAATCGATGTATAGTGAGCAGTTCCACTCAGGGCATTATTCCAGATCTATGATATTTTTACAGGGCTACAAAAATCAGATACATGTACATGCATCCTCTCCCCTTTCTGAAACCTTTGCTGTTCCCTAAGTTTGTTAATGGCTGTCTTGATTCTTCAAAGAAGGACTGTACAGAAAACTTTGCTAGGGATAGAAAACGGGCTGATTCCTTGTCAGTTGTCTTTTAGTCCATAGTATTCAGATTGACACATTCTTTTCCATGAAGGCTATTGTTGATTCAGAGCGAACGAGCACAAAGACAAGAGAGAAAAGCAAAAATTAACCGTAACCTGAAAGTTCAGCACAATCACGTAAATATTCGCTCTCTTCGAAACTTATTCCATCTTATCTAGTTAGGAGAACTTGCCGCTTCAAAGAAAATTTACAATTTCCGAAACCTAAAGTACTGCCCACAACAGTGACAAACGGCAAAATCAGCATCTGAACGGATACAAGATCTATAGGCTCGATCGTTTCATTGACAATAACAGAGGTACAAAGTGTGCTCTTATATCCACGAAGAAACCAATACTTAAATTATCAAAAATATATGCGAAACCAATGTTCACCAACTCTAGTTGAAACTCCACGACAAGAAATCGAAATCCATGGATTGTTTAAAATGTGCGTATCATCTACCGACCATCTCACTGTTTTAAAGAGTTATAAATTTAAGCCAAATTACTTCCATACCCTGGCTGACTTCTCCAAAGGGACGAATCTGACCTAAGTCATTATTGTTCCAGCAAGAATTTCCGACACTGTTCAAGATACTCTCTTCATTTCCTAATCTGTTGCAGGACAGTATTATCTTATCAACCTTTCAATCAATGATCACATTCCGTCATACTGTAGTCAAGCTGAAAGTACCAATGCCCCCAACCTGCGACACCACAGTCAGTAGTTACAAAACTTAATGAAGACCCATGATCACTATTTGCAACTGACCTGATCAACAAATCACACCGGCTTCTCTCTGCCCTTTCAAAAGATGATGTTAACAACAAACTAGCAACCATCGACCCAATTGCACCAGTTAGCACACTGAAGATCCAAAGTAGGCCAATCAGTCCCGATGTAACACCTGAGATCAAATAACTGATGAATCGCACAAATCAACATCACTGACGTTTCCATCACACAGGCAACCGATTGCAGTAGGACATGTTGTAATACAAAGAACTCTAAAAGCACCATGAAAACCAAATTTAATAACGCTGAAAAATATTACATCTCAAGCCAAGACCAAAACTACAAGTCCACAACCACGATCCCCATGTACTATAGCTGTACAACTGTGAAAAGTTGACCCTGCCTTTTTACACTCAAGAACACAAGCTAATTGCGGAACTTCATGGAAGTGTTCGCCCCATATAGCTGGCTGTCTGTTCAAATTCAGCTGTTTTGCCATTTCCATCCCCGACTTTCACTTGGACTGAGTTATTGGTGTACATGTAGTTACGGCACCACACAGTTGACCTTACAGACAGTGCATTGCACAGCGTATCTTTTGTTGCTCTTGTTGGTTTTTTTAACCCCTCTGTTTTTGTTCTGTAAGCCTCTT
>JANSTQ010012459.1:0-12721 GCA_026167885.1 Bergia puertoricense | reverse complement strand
CGTGTGTGTACTGGGCTTTAGTAATGTATTTCTTTTCAGACATTCAGGTTGAACGCTGAATACATTCAAACACGGAACTGAACTTTTCATATTCTGTTTTTGAAGATGATCACGACAAGGCGACCAGTTTGACTCAACCATGCATACTACAATGTACTTATTCTATTGTTTTGTGCCATTCTCATTGACGTTGCTGTCCTCATTGCTTCATCCTGAGAAATTTAGATAGTCAGGGGTAAGGAGAGAAGCAAAAAGGCGAAGAAAGGTGAAGTGAAACGTTGAAGGAAGCCTTGAGGACGTGGTCGTTTAAACAGAATATATACCTGAACAATCTAACTCTACTGACAGATCCTGTATCCATACCATATCACTTACCTACAAGTTTCTGTTTCTTTGCAACTGGCCCATCGTTGTCACCATCACGGGTTCTCTTCAAGTCTCCAAAGGGTTCTAAAACAAGAAAACATTGTGGATGCTGAGAAGCTTTTTCTAGGTGAATATTTTGTAATACATGTAAATAAGCCAACATGTGAGGTGGAAGTTCTGTATATATATACAGTACATATATATATATAATTATTGTGAAGCATCCTACTTGTATGATGTTCATAAATTTTTTCAGGTACTTACTTTAAAATAACCTGTTTCCAAAATATTCCTCAATGCTTGCGAACAAAACAATGTAACTTGAAGTCAAGATTTTGTGCAAAAAAAACACAAGTTACTGAATAAAAATTTGGCTTGAAGTCATGAGTACGGAAAATGAACACAACTCTTAAATTATTCTATTAAACTATTCAAGGACTTCAAGGATTTGACTGTGTAAATTCAAGGACTAATATCCAGGTTGCAGAAAATGGCACTTGAACATAGAAAATACTCCAGTTGAGGTACATTAGTTTACCTCAGTGACAATGGAGTGTCCAACCACCTGATTTTCAAAGCATGCATGCTAATCATACAAAAAAGAAACAACAAATAGTGGTGCATCAGTGTGTACAGCACTGATAACCACCAGTAATGTGATAGCAATGGCAACTGATATTGCTGTGATTGTGATGTGTACACTTGTCTAGTGGAAGAGCAACTGATGAAAGTCAATGGTGTTGGATGGCAGTGTTACATGTACTTACTTAACAATTATCCCCCGAAGTGGAGGTGACTAGTGGTGGATATTAACTGAGGTGCCAATGCGCTGAGGTAAATATCTATCACTAGGCACCAACACTGAGGGGGATAATTTTTTTAGTATTAACCAAACAGGTGAATAGCACTTTTAAAAATTATTTATTTTCATTTCTTGCAACAAAAAAAGTGAGCGAAAAAAAAGCCTCAGTTTTACGAATGTCCATCTCATCGTGCATGCTCATTTCATGCATGAGTGATCAATGTTGATGAACCAATCAGAGCACATGGAAAGTGCTATTCACCCGCTTGATTAATACTAAGCTTAGTTATTTCCCTAATGAGGCACATCACAGTAACAACAGTTACTGTACTGTCACATCATTGTTGCTCACGCTATTGCTGTCACAATTCTGTCAGTTTCCATCAATGTGACATTGTTTTGCTACATGAAGTATTATTAATGGCACCACTTACCATCAAGATTTGGAGAGAGAGGTGAGGGTGTCCCAACACTTGGAGATGCATTGCTGAAAAAAAGAAAGTTCACCAATAAAGACTACATGTAGAAGTTCATAAAGAATACTTAGCCCTCCTTGGACTATGGTTAGAAGCACATGTCAATTCTAAAAATACTCCAAAACGAATATGTCAAACACCACACAAGGCTCGACATTAAGCATTTTAGGTCACTGGCTCATTGGGCCTGAAAAATTCAAAACTTACTGGCACAGCATGAGAATGCACTGGCCCAATGTGAAAAATTTAACTGTGGCAAAAGTCAATAATTCAACATGATGGTGGCCTATACAGTCTCATCCTTGTTGATTTCACGGATGTCACAAGTTCACATTGTCTGGGTTATGAACGCCCCAATGTTCACAAGTTTTTATGTCCTGTCAATCAAAAAACTGACCAGCTTTTTTTTCTCAGTGACAGAATTCACAGTGATTTTTTAAAAGAGTTCCTGGCCCCATCCAGCTGCCACTTTTTAAAGTTACTGGCCAGTACTGGCCTGAAGGGGTAAAAAGTGCCTTAGGGCCATTGGGCCGGTGTTAATGTTGAGTGCTGCCACATACTGGCATGGGTTATACAGGTGGTGTCAGGAAGGCTGATCTCCAATTACTTTGCCACTACTATCATAAATTTTCTTTCACCTCCCTGAACAAAATATAAAAATACTGCCTTTTTGGCAAATCTTAACACAAGAAAAACATTTACAATAATTATGGTTTCTTAAAAGTACAAGCATATAGTCAAATGCTCTTTGTGATTTACATCTCGTGTTCAGTTGCTCTGGAATAAAAGAGTTCTTAACTACTGTAGTTATCACAGTAACAGGCAAAAGCAAACATTATATTTATTTCTGATAAATTCCACCTTGAGATTTCAAATTATTCTGTCAATATTGTTTACCTTGAGGTTGTTGTTACACCAGTCACACTAGCGCTGAGAGAAACCAGGGGGGTCAATGACCTTGACGAAGCATTCATGGATATGGACTGTGGCACAGTGAAGTCATCATCCCAAATAGGGGAGTTATCACCATAAACCTCCTCTTCCAGCATTGATAGAAACCTAAAAGATTCCCAAACTGTTCAAATACTAAATAAACTATTTTAGTACATTTACACAATGTATTAAATGCCTGTTAGTATAGTGTCTGTTCAATTTACATGTAGGGGAATTTCTGGGGGGGGGTCCTTGTGTTCAAACAAACTCCTTTTCAATCCCTGATGGTAGACAATTCTGCTTAAATTGTGGAAAATACATCTGGTACTTAGCAAACACTTTTGGGGGAGGGGCATGCCCCCAGACCCCCTAAGCCATTTGGTTTTCAAAAATCCAAACCCTCTTACAAAAAGTCCCAGTGTCATCCCTGATATTTACTGCAATCATTCAAAGACTGGGATGCCTGGATTGCTGAAAAGAAACTAATTATCTTAGAAATATTTGACTTAATATCAGCTTCCACAACAGTATCAGTTATGCAATACTTGAGACCACTTGAATGGAGCTATCAATGATCTACTGTAGTTACTTGTCAGGCAAGGAAATTATCTTTAAAATTACAAAAATGATACTAAAGAATTCTGCCCATGTGACAATCAGTTATAAATTATTTTGAATGTGGTTTGAAATGGTGTTTCTGACACTCTGGAATTTACAAAAATTTCCAGGGGTGAGGGGAGGGGGCATACTCACCACCCCTAGGGCATAGGCAGGGGGTGCAAAGGGTGTGTACACACCTCCCCCCCCACAGGCTGAAAAGGTTGGCCTGAAAAGAAATAATTCAGTTTAAAAAATGTGAACTTTTGAAAAAAGCAGAGATGAACTGCTTTTTTTCTTCTTTTGATCACTCCATATTCTCTTTCCAGCATGAAAATGCACGAAATGTAGTCCAAGGCAACCCAAATTATTTTTCAAATTTTGACCTGGCAGTCATGCCTCTGGACCCTCCCACTGGACCCTCCCACTGCCCACATACACCTGCTAACGAAAAATCCTGGCTATGCACTTGCAAAACCCCAGTTAGAAGCCTGTGCCTTACAGTGCTAAATCTACATCTGTATGCAGGTAAGTGAGGTAAAGCACAGAAAGTGAAATATTGTTGTAGTCATGTACTACCATTTAATTAATATGCACTTGCCTTGGAAAGTGTGTCAAGACAATAGTTCTCTTGTCAGGAGGCATCTTGTCCTTTTCCGCACGGAACTTTTCCAGTAGTTGTCGTCTCATTACAGAAAACACTGATCTCAGCAGAGTTCTCCCAAACACTGCTGTAGTGTCATGCTTTGGGAGACTGTCACAAAACACTGGAACATGACATAAACACAACCACCTAAAACAGAGATAAAACAACAATAAAGGAAGAGGTTAGTGCAAAAACAGCCTGAGTGATGATTTTCAACCACTATTAACAATATGTAAAAATTCTCTACTTTCACGCAATTCTACAGTCAGTGACTATTGGACTCATGTTATAATGCATGTAATACATAGCCTGGAACACATTGTTCATGTAATCCAAGTTGAGTTTCCACCCAACTAACACCATGTGACTTTTGACTGCCAAAGAACCTTGTTTTAAAATGGAAAGAAAACCTCATATACTCTCTGCACAGGGGTAAAACATTTCTCCCTCTAGCTTCTTAGACTTGAAAAAGAAAAAGTGCTGAAACTGTACATGTATGTGTTGATTTGTAGTATGTGCAGATTACCTATTAGGTATAAGAAAGTTTTGTGTTTGCTTTTTGTCATGCAACAAGTTACAGATTATTTTTTTGGAAAGTTCTCTTGGGTGAACTCTGTGGATCTTCTTTACAGAACTCCAATACCAAATCCATAAGAGCCGAAACCAAAACCAACAAACAGAAATTAGCAAGAAAGGTGTTTATGTGATAACATTTAAGGAAAAAAGATATGTCAGTCACTTTAGTTTGATTACTACAGACTGCTCCAGATAACTTATATCTAGTCAATACATTTTACATACCCTTCCCTCCCATCCCTATTATTTTCATGGTAAATATCTTAATTTAGTCTACCAGCAGTTGATAGTAAAGTATACATAACCCTCATGTAGCTGAAAAAAACACTAGAAATTTCCCAATATTTTGAAAAATCAGGCCAGACCAATTTAATTTCCTGTTTTATGAACATTTAGGCCAAAAATAAAAATAAAAGTCTAAGAATATGCCATACATTACAAATCCGTGCAACTGCATATATTCAACCAGTAAGACTCTTCCATTGATGATTCTCCTCATCACGAACACCCAGAGTTGGATATCTCCAGTGCCACTTGTGAAACATTTTCGATGGTATATAAAGCTATGATTTTCAGCTCAGAATATGCACAAGTACAAAAAAAGTGATATAAAAATGAATAACAAACAGGGAAATACTCTGACCTTTCTCCATTTTCAATTTCTGATGGATTTTGGGTTGGTTTTTTTTTTCAATTTTCAAAAATCTGAGTTCGGTGGGTTCATAAAACAGGAAATTAAATTGGTCTGGCCTCACCTACATTAAAAATCATCACTTAAGTCATTTTTGTATTTTTTATCTCTCTGATTTATCAAAAACCCAAGGCAGCTTTTAACCTGAATATTTTGAAGCCTGAATACTGAATGAACTCTATAGACCAGGGCTCGACACTAAGCATTTCTGGTCAATGACCCATCAAGCCACTAAAATTGAAAACTTACTGGCCTAGCATGAAAGTGCACTGGCCAAAAGTGAAAAGTTTAACTATAGATGAAACATGATGGCAATGTGTGCAAGTGTTGACTGACTTTTTTATATCTCGTTCATCAAAAAATTGATCAGGTATTTTCTCACTGACATGATTCACAAAGTGACTTCTTAAAAGAGTGCTGGCCCCATTGGGCCACCAATTTTTAAAAGTTACTGGGCCAGGCCCGTATATGTACTGGCCCATAGGGGTAAAAAGTGCCTTGTAGCCATCAGAACAGCATTAATGTCGAGCCCTGTAGACCCTACATTGCTTAATTTAAATTGACACCTGGTATAGTTAACTTTGTATGCTGCCAGATCTTCTCCTTGTGAATGCTGTTTACGCATAATTGGTGTCTCCAATTTCCAGTGGTTGAGACAGTGGAGAAACATTTTGGCCAAGTCATGCATTATCTGCCACTCTCGCTGTGGAAGATGGCCAAACTTGTACAACACAAAGTTTAACACTGCCTGCAGAAGAAGAACATGTTAATACGTACATGTACTGTACAATAAGTAACTAAATGTTAAATGTTCTAAAGACCAAATGTTAGAAAATAGAAGCGACAGTACGCGTGCTCTGATTCGCTGCAGTTGTGTGGTCTAAAACTGGATAGAGCCACAGAATATGTCATGTCACGCAAGCATAACTTCCCACGTACGGCAAGAACAAACTTTTCAAAGTCAAATTGCTTATGTTTTTAGATGATCTATTTTCTAAAAGGAATAAAACAGTGTCGCGTGTGGCTCTATACAAGAATAGAACACGGAGTGATGCAGTAGGACACTCGAAAAACAGAGAGAAAACTCATCTTTGCCTCATTTTCTCTCAACACTTTTCTCGTGTCCTACTACGTCACTCCCTGTTCTATTCTTGTATAGAGCCACGTGTGACACTGTTTTATTCCTTTAACGGCTTAATCAACTTTTACAATTATTATTTTATATTCTTTAGAAATACATTGTACAGTACTGGGTACTGTAGAACTAAATAAAACCAATGTTATAAATAAATAATATATTATTTTGACATTGCACATGGTACATGGGGTGAGTACAATATGAAATTATCACTATGAATGTTTTACAAGTTTTTTTGAATTGGTATCTTTGGCTCTTTGGCTGAAGATTTACAAAACTTGTAAGTTTTATTGTCTTCCACAGTTTTATTCATTACAGGGTTCCACATTAAGCATTTTAGGTCAACTGGCCCATCAGGCCAGTAAAATTCAAAACTTACTGGCCCAGCATGACAGCACATTGGCCCAATGTGAAAAATAAATGTAACTTTGAAAAAAGTCAGTTAAACATGATGGCAGTTTGTGCATTCTCACCCTTGTCAATTTTATGGATGTCACAAGTTGATGCTGTCTTGGTTTCAATCGCCCAAATGTTGACTGAGTTTTTATATCTCAGTCATCAAAAATTGAACAGGTATTTTCTCATTGAATTTACAAAGTGATTTTCTAAAAGAGTTGCTGCCCCCCTCAGACCACCACTTTTCAAAAGTTACTGGCCCATACTGGCCTGAAGGGGGACAACACAATTATTATAATATTATTAATTTTTCTTCCACAATAAGGCCAGACCAATCTGATTACTTGTAGCACGGACCCAAACAACCCTGTCTCGAGGCAAACCAAAATAAAATAAAAAACAACCCTAAAATTTAGAAATTTAGTTGAAATCTAAAAAAATGTATAAAAAGCCAGTCAGGGCAGGAAGAAAACAAAGCGAGACAAAGAACGAAGTTATTTGTTAAACAAATGAAATTGACATCTGCACAAAACTGTACCGAACTTTTCTGTTCCAGTTTGTTTGTGCATTTGTACACATGAACTTCCGTTTTTCATTACGGAACTGTCTTGCAGAACAGTGCACTTGCATGAATTTTTTTGCACGGCAGCATATCACGCAACATATACAAAATAACAAAATAAACACCCACGGTGCCACACCTACAATATTTGCACACAAGAAATATATTTTTGTGTACGTGCATCAGAAATTGCGCTACAGTTTCTGTAGAAGTGGTTCAGTTTATACAAAACAAAAGCATCAAACACAAGCGATTTTTTTCCTTGAAAATTGGCTTCAGCACATATAATTATACCGTTTAAAGGGGGGTTTATAACATAGAGTATTACTATAAAAAGTTGCAAATGTCACAAGTGAAAATATTAAATAAAACATCCCCATGTTAGCTGAAGCTGAGCTTATCATGGAACAATGCGATGATAGCTGCTTTACTGACAAAAGGCCCGTTTCTGATCTTTATATATCCTTCTAAGTGGAACTGAGTTTGAGAAACAGCTGCAGAAAACAAGATTTGTCTCTCAGGGAGGGAGCTCTTTGAAAACCAGAGCTAAAGCAAAAATATACGGATTTTTTTTATATTTTCGTTTTTTTCCGACCAACCGACCCTTCAAATTTTGAAAAAAATCTGTGCTACAAGTAATCAAATTGGTCTGGCCTAATCAAGTCACATAGTATTATACAGTATGTACAAACATAATCATGTTTCTAGTCAAGGAATGAAATAATATTATCCATCAAATAAATGTATGTGTATACCAATTTACATTGTACTAATGGGTAACTTTGCATATTAAGGAAAATTGAAACCAATTAATTGATAAGTACCATCTTCTGTAAAACAATACTGTTTACAAAAGAACTCTTTACTAACTTTTGCTAAATTGCATAAATCATCCTCAATTTGTAAATGTAAACAGACTATGGCATGGCAAAATGATTACAATAATAATAATCAAGACCATCATTCTCTTATTTGAAAAAATAAGTCTGTATCTATTAGTAAATGGCTACTAGGAATTAAATGGGTGCAGTCATGATTATATGCATTAAATTGTAATGTTAAACACATTTCCTTCTATAAAAATTGAAATTCTGAAGAATGGTCAAATACAAACAAAGACTAATAATCTTTAAGCTTGAGTTTGGTTGAAGTAATCACAGTATGCACTTGTGCATCAGATTCCACTTTTTGGAATTTTGTTGCAGCCTGGAAAGAATTTTAGTCTTAAAATATCCTATGAAATACTGGACCATTGAACCTCATTCATGCCCTGGGTTAAAGGTTGAAGGCTACATGTATTCTCCATTTTATTTTCAATATTTTACTGAGATTTCTGTTTTATTGAGGAAATCTGCCTCATGTTACATGTGTACAAGCATGTGCATTGTTGTAACTACTCCTATTTAAACCAAGTTGACAAACATATATTAATATTTTTACAATATTGTACCTTGGCGATATTTGGTGATTCAAATGGTGGACTACTCAGAAGTCCCTCAACTACTGGTGTGTTCATTTGTAGGATACACTTGCGCAGTAGTTTAAACAGATAAAAGTACACTTGCTTGGTATCAGCATCCTCTTCCTTGTGAACACACATGAACAGGTTCTCGACATCCACTACCATGCACAACAGTCTGTTTAGTTCATCTTCAGGGATATTCTGGAGGTGGGAAATGTGTGCCCCTAGGGTGTGGTTACAGCTACGGCATGGGTCACTGAGACTGGCCAATGGCTGTGATGCATCGAGTCTAGCAGGTGCCGGGGGCGGGTTAGGATTCTTCCAGCCATTACACTTGCAAGAATCCTCAGCCTATTAAGACACCAGATATACATTAAACTGTATCTGGCTCAGGCTTTTTGGGAGTTTGGGAGTATACCAACTGAACTTGGTATACTAATTAATTAGGGTAATACCAGGTGATCAATAATCTAATTAGCCTTCTGTGACATCACATGATGTCACAGGATGCCATTTTGGATTTCACAGCTGCCATCTTGGATTTTTATGAGAGTCCAAAAAATCACTGAAAGCAGACAAAAAATGTTTGAATACATTTGAAATGTAAAAATTTATTATTCTATTCAAAAACAGCCAGAAAATTGTTTTTTGACCAGACCTCTCACTGAAAAAGAGGTTGCCACGGCAATTGCTTAATTAAGCAGAACAAAAACAGCACATCAAATGATTCCCCAATAAATTTTAGGAAAAGTCAACAAATATCGTTGCCAAATCTACAACAGCTGGCAAGAACAACACAAAGCTTTTTCTCCATTTCCTTTCATTCCTCTTTTCCCAATGCAACTTCTTTCCTTCAAAAATAAAACTTGGTAAGGCCAGACCAGTTTATTTCTTGGTTCTCAGAATAGGCAGTCCATATTTTTTCAAAAAATGAAAAAACAACAACAACAAAATGGCATTCTGGCCACCTGACTAATTTTTTATTCATCAAAGAATCAGTCTTGGTTCATTACAGAAAGGGGAAAATAAACAAATCAATCTCGTATTTTCAGTTCCAAAAGTACTTTTTAGTTGATGCGCTGTCACTGCACACTAACTGAAACTAATTTCTTTCAGGCACAAATGCATGACTGTTTAATAAGTAAACACAGCACTACAGTCATTGAACAAAGGTAAAAAACTGATGTCCAACAAACTTTAAAACTTTGCTTGATGAAAAATTGATGATGATGAAATGGGTACAAGTGTGAAAAGAAACTTTCAAAACAATTTTGTCTATGAAAGTTTTCTACACAACCTGTCAAATTATAATGTAAGGTTTAAGAGAAACATTGTCTATAATACCACAGATATTTTCTGCTTCATTGGTCCATTAATATTTCCATTTCAATAGTCTGTGGGTATTAACAAGAAGAAGAATCACAGTTTAGAGTTGTGATGGAGTTGCTTTTGGTGACTTTCTTCATGTTACATGTATCTAACTCTGTAGAGGTAGTTTTAAAAAGTACTATCACCAGTCTCCCACTTTTCGTTTTGGCTGGATGGGGGAACATTTTCCTGAAAATATCTGAAAAACCAGGAAATTAATTTGGTCTGGCCTAACTTTGAAATAAGCAAAATTACTGGGCAGTATAAAAAAAAATTATAGAGGTTGCGTGTAAGCATTATTTCTAATGACTATGAAACCCACAAATATAAATAGCAGGGTCAGAGCTAATCTTTTTCAAGAAGTTGTCAAGGAGTGTTTTATAATTGGTTTGAACACTAGCTATTGCATCAAAAACCTCAGTGGTCACATGTACTTCTAGACATCTCTATTTCCTATAACAACATAGTAACAGCTGATGCATACACATATTATGTCAGACTTTTAAAGTGTTTATAAATGCAAAAACCAAACAGTGAAGTATATTACACTCTCATGGCTAGCAACTATAAGAGGTTAATATCATAAATTACTAGGTTCTCTCCAAAAGAGCATGACGCAGTAACGGAAGTGCCGGTAACTCATTTATTAAGGAAGTCAGCTACTATATACTACAATCGGCGTATAATCCACAACCTGGGATCGAAAATGAAGGACTTATCGGATTTCTGCGATTTAAGCTTAGATTGGCTAATTATGCATTGATGAAGAAAAAACTACAAAAAGCACAAAGTATGCTGTATCCCATCTTCGACTACATTATATCTAGAAAAGTACTCACCCCAAAACATCTTTAATACTGACTGTTTTATGTGATGTGGTTATTTGCACAGTCAAATATGAAATTAACCATGATACATGTATTACGGGAATTTTCCACCACATAAGTTATCATTCCATCCTATGTAATTAGTTTTATCTTGTAAGGCAGTTGCATGTGCGTAAAATCTAAGCCTTCTTATTTATTAATTTAACTATTGTAACATCTGTTTTTTTTATTAGGAGAATAAAAATTATATTATTATTTCTTATTATTATTTTCCTTCAACAATCATCTTGGATCAAAAACTGAAACTTAAAAGTGTATAACCTTGCACACAAATGGTTGAAAACTTTTTGAAAAACACCAATATCACTGACTTCAACCATGTAATTGTACCAAGCTGACTGACTTTAAAAGATCAAGAAAAATTTAGAGTGAATCAGCTATTAGTATTAAGCAAGTACATGTAGTTAAGTAGTGTTATGTTCCACTTTTAAAAATAGTCAATGCTCTAAAATTTAAGAGAATGTAAGAGAATTTCGACATTTACCGGTAGCTCAGTGATCACCGCAACACTGCAAACAAACTTTTGAGTTTTGTTTGCCTCACGTGTTGTCGGTGTCTTTTTATTTTTAATCTGTGATGGGTATTTCACTAAAACTCGTCGAAATGGCTTGAAATAGTCACCACATATCCGAACGACACGAGGCAAGTAAAAGTTCGTTCATTTCAATATTCACTGTGATACCCGTAAAAAACTAAATTCCCATACATTTTCTTAACTTTCGCACGCCGCCAAGACACAATATCAACACTAACATAGAGTATACGCTTCCAAGGGGCAACGTCAAAAAACTCAATACATTGATAGATAGCGATGGATTATTTACAACAAACATGAACAACCGCATTTGTAGCGTATTCTTCATTGCATGTTAGATATACAAATGCTTTTAATAAGGCGCCCAACGAAGACTAAACATATATATTTAATATCATACATTCATGATTAAGACTTTTCTAACCGACCTTGCAAGAGGAGTAGACTCCTAATTTCTCTAGTTTCTTTCTTCTAGGGTAATTCTTGTACTGCGTTTTCCTTTGAGCTATTCTCTGAAGATTGGCTGGCCGGCTAAGCTCTGACGGGGTAATCTGAGGGGATCCTAATCTTTTTAAAGGATCATTTCCGTTCCCATTCGATGAATTTGTACCGCCACCATTCACTGATTCCATGGCGGCCATCTTGATTTTCCTCAACGCCGAGTCTGCCGCGCGGTGGCCCTGGAACCGAGAGTTATCGAAAGAGATATCGAGCTATCAGCCAACCACCCACAGGCCTGGGCCCGGTTGTTCGAAAGGTGGTTACCTTTAACCCTGGGTTATACCAAATTTCAAAGAGCAATTTTCTTCACCAAGGAATAGGTTTCCAGTTCCCATAAAATACTATTCATACTTTCCTTAGAAACCCAATTGCTGAACTCAAAATGGCAGCAGACCAGTAAACCCCAAATCAGTCTGTAAGGCAGTAAACACAAACATGGATTAGCCCTGGGTTAGCGCTAATCGGCTTTCGAACAACTGGGCCTGGAATCCCGGGCCAATGACAGAAACACCAACAATGCCGATAACACAGAAAACAACATGGATAACGACTATTAGGCCAAACAAAATTATATCCGTGGTTGGGGACACCCGACCGATCCCAATTTTTTATTGATACATTGCCTATCCTAAAACATTTTATTTTCATTCTGCCTTACTTTTTCTTTCTTTAAACCAAAAGGTTTTCAAAAACTAAAGACCAGACAGGTTTCAACAGTTATTAACCCTTAAATTGGCAAGCCTTTTGGTCAAACATGTACAGGCAAGGGAGGAGGGGGGGGGGCG
>JANSTQ010012348.1:0-16599 GCA_026167885.1 Bergia puertoricense | reverse complement strand
GGAGGGGGGTGGGGGTGGGGGTGCAAACATGACTTTCATGCAATTCTGCAATGACCAATTGAAATCATGATATGAAGCCAACACATTATTTTTGCATGTTTAAAGTTGAGTTTCTTTCCAGACAATAACAAACGACTTTACCTTTGACATCAACCTGATTCAAAATGGTGAGTAAAACCTAATCTCTTTGGGGTTAAAAACACCTGCCCCTCCCTTCTTGCACTAAGGAAAAAGTTACCGAAAAACATAAATTTTGTTATCTAAGATTAGCTTAAGTGAGAGACAAGTGAAGTTGTAAGAAAAACAAGATATTTCCCAGCATTTTAAAATGTCATCTGAAAATGTCTCTTAGGCCTTTTTGCACTTTAACCCTCTCAGCCCCAAACACAACATTTGACATGTTGCTAAATTCTCCTAACCTGTATCCATACTTTCCTTTAAAACAGTTTGGGAGAATTTTGCTTTTCATATTAGATAGCTTGCTGAAAGTGATCAATTCCTTTATTCTCACAACCAAACTTATTTTGTATGGATAATGTAAAGAGAAAATTGATGTTGATAAAATGGTCAGGGCTGAAAGGGTTAAAAAGCTTTCCTTTTATAGTGTTTTATTACATGCTTCCCCTTCACCAAATGATATCAGAGTAATATTCCCTATCCTGGACATATTTTACCTACCTTTGCTGAGTTGATATACAATCTATTTCATTGGACTCTTTGTGTCTCTAGTCTCTGGCATTATCTTGCACAGCACAAGCTTTGATTCTTTATTTCCATACACAGTTTGTGGTTCAAAGTCAACACTCTTTTCCACATATAGGCACATCTTTTCATAGACATCAGGATAGTCATGCTTAAGTCTGATACCATACTGCTTCAAGCTCTTGGAGATATTCCGACAGTAGTGACGTCTTGCTTCCACATCATCCACAAACTCATGCCTTGCACACTTTGGAAGTCGGAAAACCTTGGTTTCTGTGCTAGTGTCCGAGGAGGCAGCTGGCAAACTGGGAACCACAGTGTTACTCAGTGATATTCTCACACAATGAAGCACAGTATTGAGTTTGTGGCGAGGCATGGGTGTATCAGGGGAATTCTCCATCTTGCCAGCAAGGATGGCCAAGTTGAGGACAAACTCAGTGTGGGGGTCGTAATCCTCCAGGCTCTGAAGCATGGACACTCTGTGTTTGCTGATTACCCCTTCAGTAGAGAAAAGCCAGTTAGTAACTTGTCTTGATATTAAGTAACACCATACTAAACAGTGACCAGTATGCCGCTGTAGTACCAAATAATCATAAATACACTGGGAACCTTGAAACCCTATTTTTAGTAACAGGTGGTTAAAATACACTGACAAAAAAGTATGTGTCTCTCACCTTCTGCTTTTAGCTCTGTCAAAGATGAGTAGGAGGGTGGACTGGGGAAGACCTTGCAACCTGTCGTCATAAAATTTCTTGCCAGTTGTGGTGATGCAAACATCACCATTATGCAGCCTCGTCCTTTCTTTTGGAATCCACTCTTGGCAATCTTTGACAGATGCAGCCGCAGTTCTTCCTTGCGGTTACAGTAGTAGACAAATGACCTGATGTAGCTGTTAATTCTCCCAAAGTAACAGATCTTCTTGTGTTCACGCCAGTTAATTCTGCGACAATCCCTTGAACAGTAATAAGTAAAACATGCAGGGCATGAAGTAAAGGAAGTTTTCTCCAATCCATACAAAACTTCCTCCTTGCAGCAGTAGCTATTTGCACATGATATAACTGTTCTCGAGTCTCTGCGAAGCCCAGCATAAGGAGTCTCTCCAGCATATGAAAATTCTGACATTGGTGTCTGTGGCCTAGTTGATAATGTGTCAGACATATCATCTTGCATAGTCAGATCAAGTCTACTGGATGGGTAAAGAAACAGTTCTGAAGTCATCATGTCTTCACCATCAAAGTCAATTCCTGTATTCTGGCTCAGCCACATTCGTGTGTGTGAGCTGAGTTTAGACACATTGGGTTTTGGTATTTCCTCCTGCTTATGAAGATTTGGCATTGACTTGCCACTATCCATCTCCCGCAAGCCTTTAGTATTTTCCCAGTCAGTTGACAAAGGTTTGTCTTCAGTGTTTTTGCCATAAATCTGGCCTGCCAATAAAAGTGCTTCTTCAGCAGAAGCTGAGCGTTCACGAGGGACAAAAACATCTGATCTTGGGAGGGGCCTTTTGACAGTCAATTTTTCGGTGCCATTAACTGGTTTGAATGCCGAGCCACTAAAACTTGGTAACTCATTCTTGGACATTTTTTTAGGTTTAAGGCTTTGCATTTCTAATTCTTCCTCTGTGGAGTAATCAGTGACTTGTTCTATCAAACCAACTGCCTCATAGTATTGAGGGTTTTTACTTCTTGATCCCACCAAGACAGCAGCGGTGATTACATCATCCTCTCTGGGAAACCTTGAATCTTGGTTGGAATTGGACTGAGCCTGCGGGTATGTTTCAAAATAAGAAGCAGCACTGCCTTCTTGTTGAAATGCATTTGGTGTAATGTTGGTTGGTGTTGAAGATGACTCATCAGTATCACTCTCAGAAAGATGCACATTACCACTTGCCGCCAGCAGGGATAATTTTGTGTGATGATGACGCACTCTCTGTGGGGCTAGTTGACCCTGGACTGATGATGTCTCAGAGTCTGCATCATAGCTACTAAACTCTCTGTCCACAGATGATATAGTTGTTCGTTGATGGGATTCTATACTTGAGAGAGGGATTCTTCTGTCTGAGTGTAGCTGTTTGGTTTGATACCCCAATGGTGGCCCATGTTCAATGAAAACATCATCAAGCTCTTCATCATCATAGCCATAATTCACAGGAAATGCATGAATCAATGGTGCTTCACTTGAATCAACTGTGTCTATGACAGGTTCTGCTGGCTTGCCCTGTATGCCACGTCTATAAGGTGATCGTGCATTGTCTTCTTCATCACTGAAAACATTCACAATAGCTTCTGACGCTGGATCAAGCCTTGCTTTCACATGAGTTGTTCTCTCTGTCTTTTTAATCTCTTTGGCTAGAACTGCCGAGGAAGTTCTCTTACTGATTGCAACTGCCTGGACTGTGATTTCTTCAGTAGGAGAGACTGCCTTTTCTCTGCCAACTGAAGCAGCTTTCAGAGTTTTTGGCTTTGCAAATACTCCAAACACAGAGCTATCCTTCTTTGTGGTTGCATTAACTGCCTTTCTACCCCCCACATCTCTTTCTTCTTTGCTGGGCTTGTTCTTTAACATAGCACTGGACTGTGTCTCTGCACTAACAACAAAAACAGTTTCTTTCTGTCCCTTTATCTCCTGAACTGTCCTCTCAACAACAACAGGAGAGAGGCTCCTGTTTAAACTTTGTTTTGGCTCCCAACTGCCATCACTTGCAGAAGGGGCTTTTTTGACTTCACTGGCAGCAATTTCTAACTGGACAGGTGTTTTACATGGCTCACCACTCACAGCAAAGACAGTCTCTGTTGTCCTCTTACTGTCAAGT
This sequence comes from Bergia puertoricense, assembly GCA_026167885.1. Lineage (NCBI taxonomy): Eukaryota > Metazoa > Cnidaria > Anthozoa > Zoantharia > Parazoanthidae > Bergia > Bergia puertoricense. The sequence continues at coordinate 13,085 of JANSTQ010012348.1, read as the reverse complement.
CTTTGTATCAGTGGTGATGAAACCCTTACATCATTTGACTGTGGACTGAATATGCTCCTACTTTTCTCATGCTCTGGCTTATTAATATCTGATACAGGTTTGGAATACACTGGAAATGTTGTCTCTCTTGTTACTCTTTCTTGCATCCTAACATGCACTGCTGGGGGTGATGGGTTTTTCAGCCTTGTGCTGATGTTTTGCTGTGGACTGTAGACTTCAACTGATTTGCTTGAATTGGGTTCACTCTTACTTGTAGTTGGCTCAGAGCCAACAGAAATGGCTGTTTCTTTAACTATATCACCTACCTCGGGTTTACGGCCAGTTGCTGATACCACATTATCATGCTGCTTGGGAATCATCATTTCTGAAAGAGGCTCTGCACTTATTGCAAATATAGTTTCCTGTGTTTTCCTGTAATGTGAAGATAATGGTGAAGTGCTTTTCTGGCTCACACTTCCACCTGATTCAGGACTTTGCCTGCTCTCATAATTGCCACGCCCAATAGTGGGTGGGGAAATGGTTCCTACTCTCCCATCCTCCCTCAAGACTGGACTGCAGTACCCTGACTCTAGACTCTGGGCTTGCCTTGTTCTAGGCATATCCTCATCCTTATAAGGCACCATAATTTCCACAGGTGTGTCAGCTCGGAATCGCTGCACAACTGGCTCTTGGTCTTCTTGATCTTCGTGGGAGGCACTGTCTTCCAGCTCTCGAGTGATGTCAGTTATGGCTGATCGCATTTGGTCAATGTCATTCATTGATTTCCATCGTGATGTGCCAGGGGATTTCTTGCGTACATTTAAAACAATGATCCTTCTCCGATCTGGCAAATTCTCATGCATTGTGATCTTAGCAGTATAGGTCTTTGGTGAATTGTTCAACTCAAATGCTTCACTACTGTGCAAATTAGACAAGGGGGATTTTGGACTTTCCCCTGGAGGTGAAGCTTCACCATCTGAAGTGCTGGCCCGAAAAACTGTTTCCTCCATTCCAAAAGAAATCTCCTGTACCTTAGGTTCATGAAGTTCGTCAGTGCTTTTGCTTAGGTTGCGTTGCTTAGTTGGAGTTATTGGGACTGTCTTTCTATCGTGCTGCTCTGATGAATATCTGGGATTTCCTAAAGCTTCGCTTGTTGCTATTGGAAACTGATATGTGTTGTCACCATTTTTGGAATGTCCAGTTAAAATAATCTTTAGCCCCGTATTTTGTGTTCCAGGTTTTGGCTTTTCCAAGTGTATTTTTGTTGAAAAATCAGCTTTCTTTTGGTTACTAATGTCTTCAGTTAAGAATGGTTTTGAACTAAAAGACTTTGATCGTCTTGCTGGTATCTGAGTAATACCACTGATCAAATATTTTGACCTGGTTCTGGTGGGATTAAGGATACTGTACTCAGCAAATTCTTCATCAATTTCAATTGCTTCATCATTCTCAATGATCTCAGGAGATTCAAGAGTAAAAGACAAATTTTCTGAATCTGAGACAAAATCAATCTCATCCAGAGAAATATCCAACAGTTCACACTCTTCCTGTGTTACACAAGTTGCCTCAGATTCCTCTATATTTTCTTTTTCTTTTTGAACAACAGAAAATTTGGTCTGATGTTCCTCCTCTTCAGTTGTGTAGCTAATCTCTGCAGTTTCAATGTGGCAGACTTGGTGTCCTTCACACTTAGCACATACTGCTTTGTCAGTATTATACTCTCTTTTTTTACTGGCTGATTCATAAGCTGGACTGTTCTTTTCCAAAACAACAGCTGATTCTGATAGTGTATCAGATGTGGTCTCTGGAGTTGATTCAGTGACTTCAACAGGACTAATCACAACTGTCTCTTCCACCTTAGCAGCTGTTCCTTGTGAGTTAGCTAGTTCAAAGCTGGGTGTATCCTGTAACACTGCAGCAACAGTTTCTTTAGAAGGCAAATCCTCAACTACTGGTACATGGTTCTCATAACTTTTCCATTCTGCTGCTAAATCAATGTTTGTTTTGCTATCACTCTGGTTGTTTGGTGCTGTCTCAAAATCACAGATTTTCTCCGATTCTAGAGTTACAACTGCAATAGAAACCTCACTCGATTTAGATCCAGTATCAATTACATCAAGTCCATTTGAAGCGTACTCACACGAATCATGCTTGTTTACAATTGGTTTCCCAGTATCCATCAATCTTCTGAAGGCCATATTATCTGATATTGGCCCTTCATATAGTGAACCATTTTGATCAATCGTTCTTCCTGATTGTACTTCTGTCACTTCTAATTCTACTTCACTGTTGTTGTCAAGTTCGTCCAAGTCAGTTTCCTGTACTTGATTGTTTTCAATATGCACTGGCAAGTTTTTCTTTTGTGTGATTTCCGCTACGATTCTGTCAACTTCTGCCTCTCTTTTCATCTTTGTTCTTTTGCTTTCTGCATTTTCTTGGCCAGCCTCTGTCGTTTCAATGATCTTATCCAGGTCAGTCACAGAAACTGGCCGTTTGAAATACATGCTGAATTCCCCTTCGACAAACTGTTCATCGTCGTCCAAATCGATATCATCAATGTCGATGTCAGTTTCAAATGTATTTGGATCCATGTTAATGTTTTGTTTTGTGTTGCCTTTGGGTTCTGCGATTTCAGCTGATCGGCAGGTATCATCAATCTTGCTAAGTTCCAAGCTCAGATCTTCGCATGAATCAACCACGATTTTTGGGACGCTTTTAGCGTCAAGTGAATTTTCATATTCAGATTTTCGGAGAATATCGTCCGCCTTTTCTGCTTCTGAGCTCATAGAGAAGAAAGTCCACGCGTGCGTGCTATTCAAGTTTTCATCCATGACCGCCTGCTCGTGCAAATCACTAATATTGCCCCGATTTAAAACATTCGTGAATTCATTAAAATTACAATCTGTGAAACATGTATCTGCTTTTTGTGCGTTAACCCCTTGATCCTGTTCTTGAATCGCGATTTTGTCTTGAGGCCTTGGTTTGTCGAAAGTATCTTTCGCAGCGCCATTCAGCTCTATATTTTTGTCAAAGGAGAAAATTTCGGATTTTGACGGCAAACTTTTAAACAAAAATGTTGAGGTTTTTTCAACGTCCTTTGAATGGCTATTAATAAAATGCAAACTTTCTTTGTCTTCTGTTGTTGGTTCAATATCCACGATTTCGTTCTCGGTTGGATATCCGTTCATATGAGAAGAAATAACCGAGTTTGTCTGTAAATCTACAGTTTTGGAGTGAGGCTCGAGGCGACCGGAAATAACCTCTTCTGCTTCAAAATTCTCGTTTTCCTGCGAACTACAGCTCCCATCTTTAATGTGTCCATTGCGTAATTCAACTGTACTTAATTCCGAAATATTTTTACCATTCTCAAAGTCTGGAGTCTCAGACAGATTGTCAGACTTGGAACAGGTTATGAAATATTCTTCTTGCAAAATCTGACGAGTCTCGGCCTCGGAGTTCGAGGCCACATTAGTACCTTCCAATGAAATGTTGGGTTGTGAATAATTTTCCCTTTCCTTGACAACTGCATATACATTCGTATCATTTGAACGCACCTCTGGTTTCCTGGCTACTGAAACAGGTTCAGTTTTATTTTCGTGCGTGTTTACTGAAGAGTCGAGTCGATAAAAATCATTTGAAGCTTTGTTTACATCCTGCGATGGCCCGATCGCAGAATGTATCGGCGGTGTGTATGATTTGTTTGGAGAGCTGTTTGTGTTAAACTTGATATCACAGGTTTGTGCTGTTGCATTTTCGTTCGTTTCTTCGCTTCCTCCAGAGGACTCCCTCTCTTCTTCTTCTTCCTCCTCCTCTTCCGTAATTTTTGGCAAAAACCCGGGAAAAATTAGGCTCATTTCCTCCATGGAGCGCCTACGAAACCGATCTTTCAAATCACTGTCCTCGTCTACACCATCGTTCTCTTCCCAGTCATATTTGGAGCAAAAAATGGAGGTTTCACCATCTTCATATCCATTTGTTTTCACATTAGCAGCTACGTTTCGGTTCTTAGTTTTGACTGGAGCCTTAGCTGAAAACTGCGACGTGGTTAACTCGGTTTTTCGAGAGTCCTCTTCAGTTAACTGATGAACAATCCTAATTGCAACCTCAGTTTCTTTGTCTTGCTCCTCCATGGCAGATGTTTGGCTGGCGTCCTCGAGGTTGAAATAGTACCATGTTGTCACGATCGATAGCAACGTAAGTATGAATCCCCAAAGAAAAATTGAAATATTTCTCCCACCTTCAATAATTTCCTCGTCACTCAAGGAATCCTGCGAGCCGTAGACCAAATCCATGGTCAGCAAATAAAAACAAAACAGTCGACAAGTCCACATGACTAGAAGGAGTATCCGGTCAAATAGTGGCAACAACTCGGTAACGTAGATTTTCCTTGTACGTCGAATTTTTCCTTGTGCTTCGATAGAAAAGTTAACCAACGAGAAATGGCACAATTAACAGAAGTTGATCCCCAACACGTACAACGTAGTTCCCAAGTGCGAATAGTCTTCGTTAAGAATGCCTGTTGTCCACAAAGCCCCGGACAAAGCCGAAGAACAGTTGGTATCTCGCACAACGCGGGTTGCTACATTCATGTTCACAATTTGCATATTACTGTCACAAAACCGTACTGCCGGCTGCCACGGGTGTCTCAATTCAAAAACAATTCTAATTTCCCTTTGGAAATGCTCTCTATCCACACACCGCGATACTTTGAAAACCTAACCTCATAAATTTTACATGGTATTTAGGAGATATCATGTCAGGGTGTTTCGTTCACTCCCTGAGTAAACTGATAAGGGACTGGACTTATTTACGGTAAAATGTCTCGCAACATTACACTTATCGCGACAGGGAACCCAAGTGGACAGAACAAATCGCGTGCTTTTCATATATGGTTATATAGCTGTCATTTTTCAACAATTAATCTTTTCAAAGATCAGTAAAAAAAACCTTTGTAACACTTTTAAGGGAAACTTAAGAATCATGCAGAGTTTGTTTAAGTTCCATATTTTTGAGCAGTTGCCAAATTTTCTCAAATAACAGTGAAAACTTCATTCGCGGTTTCTCAAAACTAGTCGCACGCATGATTGAGTATACATCAAAACACGTCAACCATCTGATTTATTCTGGAAACATCAAAGTTATCAAATAAAAAATTCGAGATATTCGTTCTTCGATTTCTAAATATATAAAACTGTTTTGCAGTAAGAAATGCAATTGGGCAAGGTCATTTTTAAAACAATGTGGTCAACATGCATCAATTGGAGCCCACTGTGTGCGTGAATCGAGAATCAAAATACTGGCTTCGATTTTACGGCCTGTTGGCCTGGCCTGTAAAGTTTTTGAAAAATTTAAACTGCGTTAAAAGTCAAATATAGTTATTTTTAAAACTTAGAGACCTATGCCGAGTTTCTTTATGCTGGACCATTTCCAAATCGTTTAATGAGTTCAGAATCAAATCTGTTTTTAATTTGAATTGATTCGGGCCATAACAAGCCTCGTAACGTTTCGAATTTTTGTGACTACCAGGCCGAATCAGCAGAACTGAGAAACATATTTCGCACTTAAGTTTTAACTTTTAAATTTTAAATTTTAAAAGAAGCCATTGTTTATTGATTAAATGCTACGAAAAAAATTAAGAAAAAGAAGGACGTTAATATACCGTCGGGTCGTTTGTCATGTAAATTTATTATACTCGCAGAAAAAGTTTAACGAATATGCCTCATTAATGACTGTCCAACATTCTATCGATCAGTTTTTTGTTTTGCATTTTGTTTTTAGCTTTTCCTTTGTTTTTCTATCTATACACAAAAAGAAAATGAGACAAAAATAGACAAAAACCCCTCTCAGTCGAGCGATCGCAATCTTTCTTGTGTTTACTCTGCACGCTAGTCATTAACAGCCAATTGTTAGAAGTTCAATTTACATGTATGGACGAACAATATGAAAGATTAGAGAGACAGCTCTTTAATAAAACATTACCCAAATATATTTTTCCGTTTGAAAATAACCCAATTGCTCCTTTTTTCACTCTACCGTGTACTTGTTCAATCACAAAACTAACACTTTCTCACACAAAAAGTGTTCTGCTCTCCTTTGTGTTGCATGATACCACCACAGATATTTTATAAATTAAACTACACTTATTTTCAACGCAATTATAATGAAAAAGCAGGCTTTATAAACCTGCTTTGAACAACCGATGTCCAGAATCTCAAAAAAACAATGTTAATATTTAATAAGTTTTTTCCCTTGGAAACACATTCAGTTTGACTTAAATTACATTCAAACTTAAACTGCTCAAGCTGAAAAAAACCTTTACTACAGTCTACAATTTCATCCCCGAATTTCATACCACCAGTTCAGTTGATACTTCATAGTGTTGATGCCATGTCGGATATAAGTTTATAGTATTAATTCGCTGGCGGTTTTTTAAAGAAGGGGAGCCCCAGACCTTTTTTGCAATTTGGTAATAGCATTTATGCAATATGGTAATGATATCTTATTTTCTTTGTTTTTTAAAAAGTTGACATTTCTTGATGTAAGAAAACAGACATGACTGGAAAATATGATTGTTTAGTCTGGGCCAAGAACTAAGATAAACAGACGGCTTGGAAATAATAAATATTGGCCTAAAAGTCAATATTGTACAGGACTTTTAATAATTACAATTTTACCCCAATAACAGTTTTAACATTAAAAACAATTCCAAAATTCGAGTAAACTGACTACAGTCTACTAATAAATGTAAATAGATCGGCCCAACAAGTACCTCATTTTAATAAACTTTCGTACTTATGTCCTTGATTAATTGATTATGCATAAGGATTTTATTTCATTGCGCACTTTAGACAAGTAAAAATACTGGATTCTGATAGTGGTTTTTTTTGGTATTCCGAATGGTTCTTTATGGTTAAAAGCCCATACTTGGCCAAAGACAACCAGCCGAAAGTCGCGCTTGAGTTTTGTTTGAATTTGCTATTGCGACAATTAATTACAGACATAATCGTGTAAACAAGAAAGTGATTCCGATGAGAAACATTTCCTTGCGAAGGAAGATCTGAGTCTAAAAGATTAAAACAATCTTTCACAAAATTAAAATTCTTATTTCTGTGTGTGAGAAATTCGGCAATATTAGACGTGTGACGTGTTCATATTCATTTTTCGATTTACATCTCCTGGGAAACATTTTCAGCAAGCGAGAACGGGAGTAAATGATATTCGTCCTCAGAGCTGGCCTGTTTCCAAGTTTCGCCTTCAAGAATCCAAGTACCTGTAAAAGTTCCACCAATCCCGCCGTTCCCCCTATTTTAGTGGACGAGGTCAAGCTATGAAACTGCTGGAAAGAGCATGTTAAAATTAGCAAAAGTACATAACTTGTAAATTTCTAACTTGCACAGAAGTGAAGTTATTGCTAAGTTAAAATAGACATTTCTATCTTGTTATGCAATTCTCGTACTCCCGGAGTGTAAGATATAGAAACTTTACTTCACAATAACTTGACCTCCATGCGAGATAGCAAGCTAAGAATTGGTACTTTTCTAATTTTTTAAACGTGTTGTTTCCAGGCAGCAGTATCGAGGTGTTTTTCGATTACACTCGAGCATACCTCGACCTTGTCTTATTCGCCCCACTTTCAGACAACACACTGAAATTTCCAATCATAGTAAATCTAATTGAGGTCTATCCAGATAAGCTCCTTCTCCTCTCTCAATAAGTTTCTTTTAGTATTTATACCAGGTGATCGGACATTTATCACGTGCTTGGAGTAAGCCAATCAGCGCACGCCTTCGGGTCTGCCCAAAAGGCACCATCCCAGAAGGCGCTACGAGATTAGTAACGATTGTTTTTTCGTTCAAATGCAAAACAAACGAATTCCCTAAAACGAAATACTTTTAAAACAGACAAGTTGCCATAGTTACATTCAACAAAAAAAGTTGCTTTTTAGCCCATCTGCAACTTTAGCTAATCAATGTGCTCAAAGATAACGAGTTTCGATTTTACTTAGAACTATTTTAACACCAACGACAGAAATTTAAAATGGCGGTCATTTTGAGACCAGTTTTGTACCCGCACGGTTTTCAGGGATGGTGCCATGTGATGAATTCAGTCAGGCGTTCCAAGCACGCAAGAACCGATCATTTGGTATAGCACATTTTCTATGTTGATATATTCAAATGCGTTCCCACCATGCCGAGACCTAGCTAATCCTACTTAGGCGGAAACAATCTCGACAAACAATTAACCGTTATATACGCGTTAAAGCTTGATATCAACGTCCCAGACAGTCGGAAAAAGTCCCAAACTTTTTTATATATACACTGTTTTGTGACCAGTCCACAATACGTCGCAAACAACCAACAAGACGTATGCCATTAACGCAAATAGCTTGCGTTGAATGGCAGAAAGCCCATCGAAAAAAAAAACAATGCCTTTGCAACAAATTGAAACTACTGGGAAACAATATTTAAGAGCCGTTTCGAAGCTTTCAGGGGAAGACAGACTTTCCTTGATCCTCACACACACAAGCTGCACAATAAAACCGGTAAAATTTTTCAGTGTGTTTTATTCAACTATGTACATAGTTCAAAGTGCAATCGTTCTTGAAAAATAACTTTGTCTTGGTATTACCAGTCCTACAATTTACTTTCTTTAATTATGCTCACTTTAGTTAAATACAGACTATTTGCACTAGATACCGATTCCAACTTGTTCACAATTTTTCATAAAATGTTATTGGAGATGATTTGATTGACCGTTTTATAAATATATTCTTGTTACTTTGGAACAATATATCAGTCAATAATACTTTGAGCTGGCGCGTGTTTCGGTCTTTCCCGACGATAACACCCACCTTAGGTCAATCTTCAAAGATTTCTCATGAATTTCAATGGTCCTACTTTAAATTAAATCAAGTTTAAGGCTATGCTTACGCTTGGGTAAGCATTCCGGATTCGTGCCATTTGTCTAATCTTATTACGGATTCGCAGAACTGGTTACAGTCGTCGAACAGAAGAAGAATGAGTACTAGTGAATCTGTACCAGGTTAAAATTTGACATCTCTTCTCAAGTAAACGGGAGTATTGGAATATGTGTTGCCTTCAAGGAATAACACAACTAGACAATATACAAACACTCAAAAGAATAAGTTTTTCGTTTGAAGGTTGCTTGATTTCTGGAGGCTACCGTTTACGAATCCAGAATGTACAGTTTGCAAGCCTTTAATTTTATAAATCGGTAAACAACTCAAGAGTAAACACAGCCTTACAACGTAAATAATAAACCACTTACATCTGTGGCGTATCCAGTCAACGGAAAACCCATGGCCCAGTTCTCAGCTTTTCCCTAAATACTCTAAAAAAATTTGATTGTAGTAATCCTTTCAGTGTATGCTCGTCTGTCAGAACAAAGTTCACTTCGAGTTGATTTTAAAATTATCACTTGTATGCTTGTATGCATCAGATTTTCTCATCTCCATGAACCTGATCAGTTGCCACCTTAACCAAATTTCACGGTCCATCAAACAACTTTGTTTGCGGACCAAGATAACACAGCCGATTCTTGCAAGCACCTCATCCTAGATCCCAATTTCTTAAATTCTACAAAAATCAAACAAACTTTTTGTGCTTCACTTTAAACAGATGGATTAGCTTTGTTTGTCACAACTTCGTTCCCAGGGCTTTTCCCCAGTAAAATGCTAGGAAAAAGCCCTGGGAACGAGGTTGTGTTTGTCAAACATTTCTCTCAAGACCATGAGCAAGAAAAAAAAACACCACATTTTAGAGTATAATTTAAACTGAATTAATTGTAAGCCTTGGGACAACGAAAGTTGTCTATAAGTATCTTGTCAGAACTGCAATGCAATTTGGACACAACATCTTTCAGTTTTTAATTCGTTATTTATGAAGGAAACTCCCCTAAACTTTGGAAAATTGTTCAAAAGACATCTTGCTCGATATATATGAAATTACGACTCCTACTTTTTTCCGCGATGAAATACACATGTATCAAGCTTAGTCTCATGAGGTATTGTTCGCTGGTCTCAAAAGAAATGCAGAACAAGTTTTAGTAAGTAAGTACACTTTATTTAGCCAGGGTGGCCCTTTCAGCTCTAGGCTGATATCCATAGGGGCCCTGAAATGTGAAAACATGTTTATTGATATTCTAACATGATTAAAAACTCCCGCACCAGTTTTCTGAAAATGGCTGAAGAGAAACTAATTACCAACTCTCATTGGAGTAGAACACATTTGGGAAAATTTCCAAGTAATCCTCTCGAAACAGTTAACAATCCTGTTTTTGTTTTTTCGCTCTTCCGGCTGCGCTCCGGGGGGAATGGGTCATATCTCTTTCCCGCGTGGGACCTAGTTCCCCGGAGCACAGCGAAGAGTGAAGAAAAAATGAGGGACCACAGTAAACATTTATAAAACAGCTGTCGGATTTGGATGAGCATAAAATTCGCAGCTTGTTTTCTATGTTTCTAAAGAAGTATACTCCTAGATTGAAAGTTTCAGAGTTTTCATTTCACAATTTCCTATTCCAAATACGGTCGATCGATCGTATCTTAGGCCACATAAGTTCTCCACACTTCTCTGTGATGAAAAAAAAAGTTCAAAATGAAGAACAAAATCAAGAACATAAAAAGTACTTCTGAAGCGAACCTAAACCAAAATATTACAAAAATGTTTTCTGAGTAGAGAGAAACGCTAAAGCGATAGAAATAAGTTCCAATCGAATCTATTTTAAATGGGAATAAAATTCATCAAGAATACATCCCCCAATTAACTTTTACTACACGCATAAGCAGAATTTATAAAGTAAACAATACTGAATCTCTCAGTCTGTAGTCTCTTGTAAGAACAAGGAGTCCCTCCGGCTGCAAAAGTCCAAGGTAATAGCTGAACTGATGAATCATAGCTTGAGATTCTCTGCATTTATATAAAGGACTGGGCAAACTGAACCGGAGGTGAGTTAAGTTCAAGTCAATTGATTTTATAAAGTTCTGCTCGCATTTTCCCTCCCCAAAGGGCAACTACATCAAGTTGACCATCATCTTATCCAAAGCTGACAATGCCACAGACCGTATCTTTGTGTAGTAAAACCTGCAGCTTCCTGTGAACAGTAGCACTACACGACGGCCCTGGGTCACACCTCACACTGTCTCCCCACCCCCACTCCTCTGCTGTAACTTGGTCACTCGTGAGGCGACTCCACCGGATGTGACGCTATTGGAGGAACAAGAGGAAACACGTTTACACGCTTTTTTATAAGAACAACTTTACCATAATAATGGCCGTATTTACCTAGAAATAAGAATATTGACCTGGATAAATACGGGACACATAAAATAGCAGAATTTAAGTGCGTCTGACTAAATATGAGATACATCAAACGGATGTTTCTTCCTGTTTTCGTTGTTGAAAACACATTCAAGCGGTTATAAAGTTTGTTTACTTCGTTACAATACTCCCGTTTAATTCTTTTTTTTTTAGTGCGTCTCGGGTTTACGCAGTTGAATTATTCGTCTGGGACGACGCACCATACAAACAGCACGGAACTTTAGTTCGTCTGATACAGATTTCCGTATTTATCTAGACGAATTATTCGTCTTTTAGGTAAATACGGCCAATGAGGCTCAAATCACCCAAAATTTACCACCACCAGCCAGTTTGTTAACCGACCTATCTTCTCCATAGAATATCCTTACAAATTAATTTGTTTTGTTGTGAAAATAAAGTAATTTATCACACGCTACAAGCAATCCCATGTAAAAAGCAAAATTCTCCCAAACTGTTTAAAAGGGAAGTATGGCTACCATTTAAGAGAATTTAGCAACACATCAAAAGTCGTGTTTAGGACTGAAAGGTTACTGAGAACAGTTTAACTGCAATCTGAGGCTGCAGGGGAAGACTCGGAGCCGCCGACATTGTTTCAAGACGAAATAGTAAAATTCGTTACTTTAACCCGAATCAGTAACAAAACGCAGGTTTCATTGTTTTTGCAACATTTATTTTCAAACATAAATGTTAAGCCATTTAAAACTGACTGCTAAAATAAGCAACTCCACATCTTGCGTATAGTATTGAATCTGTCCGCCGATCAACAAACGCGTATTTTCAACGTCCAAACAGATTGGAATTAGCAACCTGACACTTGAGTTCGGTAAAACATCGTAGATTATAAAAACAAGAACAAGTTTAAAGAACAATTTGAGGCCGAAAAGGCAAAAAAATTAAGAACAACAAGCCCTGGCCAAAATATCAGGTTCTTATAAGAAAAAAGTGTACAGTTGCACTCACAAATGACTGCTTTATGTAGCCTCCTCCGCAGGCAACTCTTTTAATATGGATATGGCGAATGATGATTAATGAGGGTTTATATATGGTTAGTGAGGGTGAAGGATGGAAGCGTAATGAGGAGAAGATGAGAAGAAAGGGGGAAGGAAATAAGGAGGCTACTCTTTATGCTAGTTATGAGACTGATCTTCCCGCTGCTAAAAGTACACGAGGTAGCCACTCCTTGAACACGAAGATTACTTTTTAACGAATATTTACATGTCTATTGAAGGTAAATTTCATTCAGTTGCCAATTCGACCGTTGATGAATGCGGACGGATTTGCCGACAGCTCTCGAGCGAACGAATTTTTAAATGAGCAAGTAATCGTCGATTGAGAGCACAATTGTGGAGTGTTTAACCACTTTGAGTGGAGAATTTTGAATTGCAGGGAAACGACAAGCTTTCTTTATTGCAGAAACACTAACAGTACTGATAACATGTATACTCATTCAAACGAAATCAATATTCGATCCTTTTTATGTCAATTTACAAAAGTTAGAATATTAGTGAGTGAGTAAAGCTAATATGGACAGCTCCTTCATCGAGTCTTCACGCCGGTGGTAACTGCCGCCATGTTTGTGTTTGTTTACGCTTCAAATCGGTGTTAAAGGTTACTGAGCAAGCTGATGGATTAACTTTCTTCGAGTTTTTATATATAATCTGCAATTTTTTTTTATTCTCCTTCGCTGTGCTCCGAGGAAGAGACCTCTCGCAGCGAAGGAGAATAATAGTCTGCGGAGGGGCTACCCCCCCCCCTCCCCCCACCCACCTT
>JANSTQ010012237.1:0-16608 GCA_026167885.1 Bergia puertoricense | reverse complement strand
CCCCCCCCCCCCCACCTCAACCTTAAATATTATTAAAGTGCTCTTGGTATATTTGTGCCTGTATATACATTCAAGGGTTGCACCCAATATTAACTCGGTCCATATACCGTAAACTGCCGCTTATAAGCACTGGGGGGGAGGTATAGCCGGGGAAGCGGAATAAAAAAGCGTTTCGAACTGAGGTATAGCAGTGTTTATCGCAATATGTTTGTTTTTGTTTACTAAAACTGTTGTACACTTACAGAAACACAACAGTAAGACATTGAACAGTTACTTTATAATCATAATTTGACAGGATGGAAATATAAAGATAGATAATAAGGCAATAATAAACTTAATGTTCCGTAAGTTTTTCTAATTTTCTGTTTGAAGTTGTACAATGTTCTGTGAGAGTGCTTAATATTAAGGAAACAAGGAAAAATGGAGGAGGCTTATTTCGGGGGGAGGAACTTATAATTCTTGTACGGGCCTATAACCGAGGGACTTATAAAAGGAAGGGGGGGGGAGGGATTATAAGCGGCAGTTTATGGTATGTATGTGACCAATTACGTCAGTTGCCATATCGCGTGTTTACCACAATTAATAATGGTATTAATTGAACTGAGTGTAGTGCAGTTTGATCTGAAATCATACGCGTGATTTTAAAATTGCATGACACGAAGTTCAATCATGTTAATTACCATTTAATTATAATCAAGTTAAGTTATTTAATTCTGTGTCATCCATTTTTGTCTTTAATTTGCAGCAAGGACATGTCAAAATTCAGTCATTTGAATGTCACACGTTGTGCATCCCTTTTTGCTGTGCTGTGATTGGCTGTTTCAGTATTTTCTGCTTTCTGATTGGTTGTTCAAGACAGTGCAATGCTTGAAGCTAGAAGAATACGCCCGTAATCAAAATTCTAAAACTCCATACAAATCCATGAATCCAACGTTTGTCCAAATTTAAGAATTTTTATGGAGTTTTAAAATTTCAAACGTTAACTTATCCACTTTGTTTTGAAGATATAATCTCGTTATCAAAACTTTTTAAAAGACATGGTTTTTTTTGTCAAGATCCGATGTCAAATAGCATTTGCTGTAATTTTTGCTGCGACTGCTCCCCAAGTGGCGACGGAAACCGTGAAAGGGTCTATTATCATTAACCAGCCTAATCCTTAATATCAAAAGCATATTTAGCTTATTCCGCTATAACCTGATTCCCGCTCTCTTCGCCATTATAAGTAGAGTGGGTTTATTATAAATGGAAATGAAAACAGATTAAGAACAATCTAGAACGACCCTACCACGAACCTTGCAGCTACAGTCAACGAAGTTTCAAGGTTGTGGCGAGATTTGGGGTAAAACTTCAAGATTTGTCTGAGCAAAAGTGTTAAATAAAGGCGGGGACAAGTCGGCGGGTCTCTCTCAGTTTAAAAATCCCTTATTTGTAATAAGAACCAATGACAGACAAAACTGTCACACCGTAATGCTCTTTACAAATATCGTTAAAGCGGGTCCAAAAGTTTATTCAAGCGCAAGTTAGAGGTTTTTCAATTTCTTAAACACTGATCATGTAATAAAAGGATTTCAGTTATTGTTATTAATGAGTCTACCAGCTCTTGATTAGCTGTTTGAGAGAAAGGTTTCTTTGTTTCATATGTCTCGAAGGTGTTTGAATTTGAAAACAGCTGAAATCCGTTGACTGTACAAATGTGCGTTCTATGGTTATGTGAACTCTACAGACTTCAGTCAGTTTCGTGTCTCGCCAGTCATTATATGATATAAATCTATAGTCCTTCAGGCTATGTTATCAGTGAGACAGATCCACATTTTTATTTCAAGTCTGTTTAAATCGGATATGTGTTAAGTTAAAGTGCTGTACAAATATCCCAAGTAATTCCTTTAGTCCTAGAAAGGAAATGAACCCACACGGAGAGAGAGAAAAAAATCTCTGACCCTGTTTGGATCGGACACTGCCTTTTTTTGGTAGTTAAATCATGGTAACAAGACAGAAAAATCATTAAAATCTGACGCCGTGATTCAAGACTGACTAGTCCTTCTACTCATTCTAGTCGAAATATCTCCCACAAATTAACCCAACTTTAAGTGGCGTCACTGAGCCTTGCATGTTCACATTTCGAGTGGCGCCTGCATGGTCTGACATGCACTCTACAGAGATACGACAATACAATGCACCATTATAACATATTTTTGTGTCATTCGTCTTTCAAATGTTTTGATTTTATGTATAATTTTCATACTGTACGGTTATTTAAAAAAGAAACACTCATTCAAACTCTATTTTTTGATACCGCAAGGTGCAACCAATGAGGTTCGTCAAAGGGAAAAAAAGAGAAAATGCAAGTCTAGTTCCTGGATTATACGTCAAATGTGGTTAATTCAAATCACTTTCACGCGCATTTATTTTATTTTATAGGAACAACTTTATAAGAACAACAAAGTTCAAATTGCTAAAAAATTAAGAACAACGCAAAAGCAGTCGCATGCTTAAGCTTAATCGGTTCTTAGAGTCCATCTGTACTTTGTTAATCATGATCAGTACCTAAATAAGCGCTTTAACACTGACATTCATAAATTCTGATTACGTAATATACCTGCCGTTGAGACGGCTTTGTATTTTGGCTATGACTTAAATTCCGTTAGGTTCTGAATCTTTTGAGGGGCTTTTTCGTAGTTTTCGCGGTCTCAGACATAATGAAAACTTAAGGAATACTTGAGGCTGGAGTTTCTCCAAAATTAAGAACGGTAAACCTCAGCCAAACGATCTGGTACTTACAAAGAAGGTGTTGTATTTTATCAGTTTCGAATTTTTGCATTATAGCTGCTCGAGTTTGTTCGAAATTTGTGGTAGGTAATACACAATCATTTTTGATCTTGGCAAGCACTGCTGGACAGTTTTTTCCCTAAATAGCCATATGATGATTCTCTCTGACATTTTACGCCATATACAAATAAAAATAACTTGTTGCAGACACTGCCGCCTTGTCACGCACACTAGCATACTTATACTGCTACAACACAGTCACCGGGTTGTCTTGTCACAATCTCCAGAGCATCTCTATTTAATATTTTTTCGAGCGGGTTCACTTGACTTCAAACATCTTGCTGACTTTACTGATAAAATTAAAAAAGCAAGTAAGATTAAAATTAATGAACTTTGGAAAATATACCTAGTATCCATTTTTATACCGCATAGCTATTTTTTTTGTTTTTTAAACAAATTTATACCCTTGACACTCTTTGAATTCCCATATGATGGTTTAATCTTCGCGGGCCAGTCACAATTCAAGTGTCAACTTCTAGTGAATGGGTGAGCAGAGACAGACAAAGTTTCGTTTAACTAAATGTACGGTGTGAATAGCAAATATGTCGAAACCGCTGCTGTTGCAGTCTAATTCTTAGCCTGCCTACGTAGCAGGCACTCCAGATTGTGTTTTTAGTGCGCTGGTCAAGCCGCGCTGCGAACGTGAAATTGTAGTTACGCTTTGCTCGTGCCTTCGTTCTCGCGGGCTGCGCCCGCTCGCTTCGTGTACAGAGGACTTCGCTCGATTCCCTGCCCACAAAAGAACCAAAATGGCGCCTGCTATTTCTAAATTTTACTTGCAGGATGCTAGGTTTAACCTCGTACTACGATGAACGGCCCAGCCGAGAGGAAGGTCTGAAATATCTGACCGGGATAATCTTTGACAACTGTTCGATGTGTAGTAATATTAATATCAAGTGAAGTCTTTTGCAGCTTCTGCCTTCCAATAACTTGTGTTAGAAAGAAATCAACTGTACTTACACTAACTGCCTAAATTATGTTAACTATAGTATTAAATATCAAATAGAAATGACCTTTCGTTAATAAATTTCTAGTTTTTGATTGGTTCTGCAACTGATGCGTTATCGGCTCATAAAAATCAAACATGCCTTATATGGAAAAACACTGTTCCAAAAACCAAACAGGTGCTTAAACCTTAAACCGGAAGTAAACTTTTAAATCCTTCTCTTTTACACTAATTAAGCTTGTTTACACTAAATTCCGTTCGGCTTACACAAAATTTTTAAAAAAGCGGTTTTGGTTTGGTGTTTGACAAGATAGATATACCAAATACACATAATTATTGCATCCTCTTTTGGCGATGTATCCTCTTCCGCGTCATGTCCTGTGTTGTTCACTTCTTCCAAATTCACGTGCAGAAATGCTTGAAGTAGTGATGAAATATACAGAAGAAAAGCGCACTTTCTGTCTTATTCAGTCTCTTTGAGTTCATATCGGTCCGATGTCTTATGAGGGCCCCTCTTGACAACAGTTTTAAACGACTGAATAGGCCATTTTCGATGTATAGAGTTACATCTATCTTTTGGAAGCTTGTAATCCACTAAAGCAGCCCGAAACACATATTTTGTTTTGACTTGGTTTGAACATAAACCAGGTGAAAATTTTAAAAATGCACTCAGCGCGCTTGGTCAATAGTTGAACTAACTCGCGCTGATAAGTTTGGCACACTTCCCGGATAAATATTCCCGCCACCGAGTATATCGAAAGACCACAACACACGTGACTGGTCAAAACACTTTTAATAGAGTACGCAACGAGGATAAAATCAATATTTTTCAAGCTTAAGCTGTTTTAATGGTTGAAATCAAAACACCATATTTACAATATACGAATAACAATGATTACAATTGTGTTTTTATAGCATATAGCCATAACAGATATTTATATGAACAGAGTTCTTGAATGCATACTCTTATTGTCTGTCTATCAAATTAAAACACTTTCTAAAAGAAGACGGTTGCTTCGCCAAGTACTTGTTCGTAGTAGTGTTTTCCAAAGCGGTTTAGCGCCTCGGGAAAAATACTTCTTGCAAAAGTGCTTTAATTGTTTAGGTGTGTCGAATTATATCCAAAACGAGAGAAACAAAAACCAAAGCTAAAACTACTCATGTTATGATATTATAAATTACAGCACGCATTTTCTTCGAAAGAATTTTTCACCTCTCAAACGCTTCACTGATATATTTTACTAGATAAACATTTTCAGGGTTCAAAAGTTCAACTCCCTTTATCGCCATGATATATGCATAGAGTATTGTTGTCGTGTTTCACGCTGATAGCAAGTGTTCTAATCACTTTAGATATGATGTTTTGAAATTGTTTTTACATTTCATCGTCGCTCATCAACATAAAGTTGTTGCCCGCTTCCTTTGCGCTTTCATGTTATTGTCTAAGTCCCTGTAAGTACTACCGTCTTGTCACTGAAACTATTCCTGCTTGTAGATAAATACTGCTCCCATTTCTCCGTTCAAATACCGTGATCCTTTTTCGTCCACCAGAGACATGTCTGTTAGAAATGCCATCATGCTCGCCAGAAGTTCTCTCTCCGCAAACAGCCTGAAATTCTGTTGATGCGTCAAAAAGTCTAACAGCAAATTTCCTTCTTCGGACGATTCGTCATAGCACTTTGTGATATCGACCCGAAATCTTGAGGTACGAAGTTCGTGTTTCCATAGATGTTTCTTTGCAATGGAGGCAATCTCCTCTGTCGTATAGAAGGTCAGGCCAAAGTTGAGTGTTCCCAGGTATTTTTTTCTCATTTTGGCAAAGTATGAGTCTTCTGTTTGCACTAGGCACATAATGACGCCATTGCGTTTTAACTCCTTATCAAAGCAATGCAGTAAGGTGCTTTCTGCATCCATGTAATAAAGACTGTGGATAAAGTGGACAAAATTGAAGCAATTTGGCTGGTGGCAGTTGTTTGAATACTCCTCAAAAGTTGTCGGAACCCAGTCAAAACTCAATTCGGCCAGTTTCCTTTGCGATAATGGGATATTGATCACAGAAGCTTTGTAAGCTTCCAGTTCGTGGATATTTGGCTCAATGACCCGACTGAACACCTCGGGTCTGCCTTGGTTTTGGGAGCTCAAATACTTTGTTATGATCCCCAGAATAACGAGATCAGTTTGACCGTCCGCACTACCCACTCCCAAGATCGAGTACTTCATGCTACTTTCACCATTTCGTCTTCGTGGTCGACAGTTGCTCTCTGTTTTCTTCAAAGCTTCTGCCGTGTTCTCATTGATTATTTGCAAGATCGCTTGCCTTGCGGTGACATGGCGCAGGAAAACTTCAAAAGCTTTTAGGTAGGCCTCGTCGGAGGACAGTAGCGATATTAGAGGCATTTGGACGCCTTGTAAATGGATTTGTTCTCGTTTTTTATCTTTCCTGTGGCCAAGCCCTTACTCGGTGGCTTTTCAAGTACACGACATCAGCGATGGAATGCACTAACCCGAACACTTGCTTTGAATCGTTTATCTTAGTTGTTTGTAGTCCCCGTCAAATGAGAGATAATTTTGTCGACTTATTCCGTGATGTTTCAAGAGTGTAAAAACATTGGAACTCGTGACCTCTCGCCTCGCCCCTTTGTTGTGTGTAATCCAGCCGTGAAAATACGAACCTTGTTCTGAAATATTTGTTGGTCAGTTCACGGGTCAGGAATTATGAAATTTGCCCATAACTTCTGATCTATCTGTCATTGTAGCAACAATGAGCGCGGCGCTGGCCGTGTACTAACCCAGTTACTTTAGGCACAAAGATTCTAAGTTGCGAATAATTTCAAGTGCTGTTTCGTGCAAGACCATGATAATGTTCGATATTGACTAGTTACGTCATCGCTAATACCTGTGTTGGAGTTTGTGGCCATTTCGTTGGCAAAGCATCTGATGTGGACAATGCTTTATTGAGGGTTGACTGGGCGATTTGGTGTTCACTCATCGAATTACATTCTAAAGAGATAAAATCTGTTTTTTTTACAACATAGCACGCAACGCTGAACACTGCACGAAGCACTTGACCTTGACATGAACGCAACAGTTAATGCTTTTTTATCTACGGCATCTCTCTCCTATCTCTCCGATCAAGCCGGGAGGTAATGTACAAAAGATCACAGCAACAACATGGTCCATTTAAACGTCTTTTCAGTTTTTTAATAGATATCAGACTACTAATTTGTACTCGAATAATTATCTGATGCAGAGCTACAATTACGCGCGCGTGCCATTACTCTATCTGTGATAAGGAAACATTTGACAGTCCATTTGTCGCTTACCGATCAGTACACTAATTTTTGAGAGGAATCCTTCATAAACTGTAAAAGTTTTGGGTTGTTTACATCAGTAAAAAACATTGGGAAGCTTAAACTATTGTGCAGCGTTATTAGCCGTCACAGAAACATGACACTGTTTTTTTATCACTGTTCTATTAGAAGGTTAACAAAACTACAGTAAGCTAAAATTTTAACAGGTGTAAACTCATTAGAGAAATGAGTTTGTTGATTATTGTTTTAGGTGAACAATTTTAAACAATGCGTGCCTTCTGTGTTGAAAATGGAAAGTATGCAATGCTTTAAGACTGGCAATTACAACAAGAGATGTTAATATGAACACGTGCAGTTGTGAAAAAACAGCAAATGCGTAATTTGATGCAAACAGGTGACAAATTTCTCTGCGCATCTGCTGTTTACTTTTATCATTACACTGCAGATATATCTAGCCGCAGACAATCTTAGTCCTGAAGGTTTGTTGTTGGAACGAATGATATGATACTTGGCTGAATGCGGGGAACAAAATAAATAAATAGATAAATAAATAAATAAATAAACAAACAAACAAACAAATAAATAAATAAATAAAATAACTTTAGTTCGAGTAAATTCTTTTGTCAGGGCAGCTTGCTGACCCAGCTAACTCTTGACCGCGTGCTCCATGATTCCATTCATGCGGCACGAAAATACAAATGACAAAATTGTTGCGGATCTATGACCAAATTTAAAAAATTCCGGTTGCATTTCTAAATTGCTGCTGCATTCCCTTAAAAGAGTTATTTTCCTTCAGTCTATCGATCACAGCCGAGCCTAACTGTTAATTGATCGGATGCTGATCGCCGTTTTCCGCAATATATTCATAACAGTTGTTTTTATTTGAAAAGCAATTGGGCAAATGTTTATTTTCACCACTTGCGAAGATGCTGATTGTTGTCAACGGCTGCTTAAAGACTCTTACAGTAAAAGAAAAACACCCGCCGCATTTACTTTTTGAAAAAACCGTGATGAGAAACCTAGCATTTTTTTAATTTGGCCTATGGGGGTGTAAACAAAGAAGAACTGAACTTCGTAAAATGCATTTTCTATATTCATTGGTTCAAATTCAGTTCAAGCTGACATTTAGTTTGGTTTAATATAACCCAAGCTTCTAAAAAAGGAATACCGGTACTTAAGTTGGCTAAGTTAGGTCAAAGCTAATCAATGTTTGAATTTTGTGGTTTTCTTTAGACTAAATCGCTACGCGGTTTTCGCACATTAAAGAACAGCATATTTGAGGTGTTTCACAAGTCGTGAATGTTTTAAATTTATGGCTACGGCTAATTATGACTTTGTAAAGAACATGCTTTCAAAAACTGAGAACCGGGACTGAGAACAACAGAATTGGGGTTTTACATGTCAATAATCAGATGTTGTGATGTATCGACTCTGTGGTTGCATATAATTCTTAAACATGTTAAAGACTTCGTAAGCACATGCTTTCAAAAACGAAGACTGTCAACATCGTTTGACGTTTTAAATACCAGACGTTGTTCAGAAATGTTTAGACTATGTGGTTATTTTCCTTTCTTAAAGACTTGTCAGTACACTCTTTGGAAAAAGAACAATTAACAATTATTCTCTTTAATCGAGGTGAGCGTTCAAAAACACTGTTCACCGAAATTGTTATTACATTTCTAGCATATACAGACGAGGTGATCTTGCAAATGTCAAGAGGAACTAAAATTTCTCATTTTTATACTTCCAGGGCCATAGACAGAATCGGAGGGGGGAGTTGTGCGAACGAGCGCGAAATTGGAATGCGCAAACTCCGCTTTGGGTTTGACTGAGGCTGCATTTCTTGCTGTTTGCAGTAAACTTGCCGTATGAGAAGATGAGTTTTAGTAGGAAATTCTTGATCATAATTTAATGTCACCGCAGACTAGTAAGACGAGAGGTAAACGCTATTACTCCTCGAGAAATGAATTATAACAAAAAAATATCTGGTTTAAACTTCTGCGTCGGATTTGGATCGAGATAGTATTGTTCCCAGCCGAAGAGATTTTGGATAATAAAGTTATTTGAGACTGTACTTCAATTCCGTGCGTTTTGAAAGCAGATAAGCAGAAAATTAGGCAGTTAAAAACGAAACTTTTAAACTCAAAATCGTAGTCATTTTGGACTCAGTGAACTTAAAGTGACAAAATTTTACATATTCATATAATACTAATAAGACCGGCAACCGACAGAGAACCGAAATTGGTAATGGTTAATTTTACTGGTTTACGACAGAATTTGCGACTTATAACATAAGCACAACAATTATTTTTTCATTATATTTTTTTCAACCCTCCCTACAGGCGTGAACTCCGACAAGCGATTGTGTGCACGCATGCGCAAAGACCCGAAAGCAGTGTGCTGCAGTAATTCTGTAACCATGGCAACAATGGCATGAGCTTTGCCAGTTAATTACTTTTGATGTTTGAATGAAATGAATTGTCTATCCAGTTTGGACAGTTGCTTTTTCCTGAACAAGCTTGTAACTTTCAAGGCTTGTATTCGGAGGAAGGGGGGAGGAGGAGGAATCTTATATTTGAAATTTTGTGTAATAGTAAACCGATTTCTTTGTTTGCATCTGTTCTCATTCTCGGATCTTCTAACAACTTTCATCATTTCTGGTACACTCTTTTCATAACGTTGAGCCACAAAAATCCAAGTAAGGTCAACGTTCGCCTCGGAGCCAGACAAAGGCTTGGTTACTTTTCAGGAATCGTGAAAGGGCTATTGTTACGTCATACGTTTTGAGTTTAAAACTTCAGAAATAACTTTTCGGACAAATTTAAGCTCATGAAACGGTAGTGAAACTCTTTCGAAGGCAACTTTAAGTTGAACATCTCTAAAATGATGGAAATTGGCGGAATTTTAAAAGGGTTCTTTCACGGCTTTGCGCATGCTCAGGGACTTATTGACATAAAAACCTGTTTCAAGCTAAAATATCTATCAACAGACACTGTTCAGATACCAATCTTAGTTTTTCAAGAAGTAAATGCTATGGATGGGCTGTTTTAGGAGGCGATTAAGTTGGATTGTAGTTGTCAAATTCTTGTGTTCGATTCCGAGCCCGAACACAATGTAATAAATTGTTTTAAAATGCTTTAAAGCCTTAGCAGAAGTGATCGATTGATGTCTTTTTAGTAGATTAAGATGCTTTCTTTTGAAATTATTTGGATACTGATAACGTGAAAATTTAACTTATGAAAAAGAGAAAATCCATTGATTCAGCCATGAAAGTGTCAAAACTGATAACTATTTAGTTGAAAAAATGAACTTTTGTCTCCTTTTTTGAATGCCAGTAAGAGGATATCTATACTATATTTGCAATCAAAGCTGCATAAAAAGAGCTAGCCATTGATGAACTTTAAAACAGAAATTCCCATGAACTTCCACTTACCACAATCACAGAGGCCTTTTAGGTTAATTGTTCAGACGTCGCCCCACCAAGAAGACTGATATCGGGATAGATTGATTCACACTTGTAAGCAATTTTTTTCCCCTGTTACAAGGATTTCATCTGGAAATGCAAACAGAGGCAATGTTTGTTCCTTACTGTTTGTTTTTGAACTGATAAATATTTACTTCTTAAGAAGCGTTTCTTGCAGCTGGTTTTTAAAGGAGCCGGTAACTTAAATACGCGAGTATTGGGCGAAAGCAAATTGTGTGGCCAGCAAGCTGCGTTTAATGAATGACAGAGGAAAAATAGGGGGGGGGGGGGGGAGCAATTTTCAAATTAATTAGATACCATCAATGCCAACAAAGATGCAACTTAAGATGTACTCAAGAGAAAAGAGGAAAGCTTTTAAGTAGAACATTTGAATGCCCTTGGGCTACCATGATAAGAAAATCTTGATGTCACCTCTATTGAAAGATGCGTTCATTTTAGTTGCAAGTTGATGCCACATAGATACTTCTGATCTAAAAGATACACCACGACATGTCTCCAACCTGCTTATCAAGTGATAAGATGAACGACGATCCGCTCGACTGCACAAGCGCTTTGTTCCTTCAATCGCCCCCTTCTTTAATTGTACTCCATTTTCAGTTTTTAACTACTTATGACCACGCATGCTGTCTGTTTTTAAAATGTTCAGTAAACTGTAAAACATATTGCCTTAAAACAACACGCTTTTTTTTATAAGATTCAGATATTTTGGCCGATGCCCGTTGTTCTCAAATGATTTTATGGTCTTTTCAGCCTCAAATTGTTCTTAAGTCGTTCTTTTTTTATAATCCATAATAATGTATCGAAGATGTCTCTTGAACTCAAGTTCCAATCTCTTTGAACGTTGGAAATACCCGTTCATTGATCGGCGGACATATTTAATAATGTACATTTAACTGAAAAAAAAACAACACAAAATGTGGAGTTGCTTATTTTTTTAGCAATCAGTTTTACGTGGATAAACATTTATGTCTGAAAATAAATGTTGCGAAAACATTAAACTTGGGCGTTATTACTGATTTGGGTTAAGTAACGAAATTTAATTTTTCTTCTTTATACATTATCAGTGGCTCCGAGTCTTTCCGATTGTTCTCAAATTGTTCTTATATTTTGGGCGATTTGAACTTCATTGTTCTTACAAAGTTGCGCTTATAAAAACAAAAGCGTGCAAGTGTGCTACTTCATGCAGTTTCTGCATGTTTTAAAGTCCAAAGTTTGGTGAATTTTCATAGAACCTATTGAAAAACATTACATTTCATGTGTTAAATTTTCAGGTCGCGCGCTTGATGATTAACCAGCGTGCTTTCATGATAATTAGTTTCTGACTTTTGCCTATATTGTGCATGCATAATTTTGGTGTAGTTTGAACATAACCTTTCAAACAAACAAACAAAAACCCAGAAGAATATTATCATTTTTTTCAGAAAATCCATAGTTTAACAGTTTTGTGATCTTTCATCCGCCATTTTAAACTTTAAACTTTATTAAGTTTCAAACAGCAACGCTAATCCTGAAACTGCCCAGATGTTGGCGTAATTAGCGGTTTTTGAAACTACAGAGATTAATTCTGCCCATCCCTTACCGCTGATATGCTTGTCCGTGGGCTGAAACTTTGTTAAGGGGAGAAACTGTCGTGCCGGTCGGTACAAGGCTTTCATATCGGTCCAGCGACCGCGCAAATTGAGTGTTGATTGTACCGGTGTCATCTAAACAGACAAATGGAATTGTATGAAGACCGAGATCTGAACTTGTACCAGTATGACTGAGTTCGTGCCGGTAAAGTGCGTGTGATAAACGCGATGAAGGAAAAACGGAAAATCTGTTGAGTTAGCTGATTCCATCTTCTTCAATTTCCTTGGTCGCTGACCTGTATCCAACCTAGAAGCTGAATTTTGGTCATTATACAGCAAAAACAACCAAAAACAAAACAATTTTTAATTGCTTGCAAGTGGTTGCAAATATTGGCCCTGCTGTATAGAAAAATTCTTGCCCTGCCAGCGTGCATCACGTGATCGATTCTGACCGATAGCATCGCGCATTTTCACTATGAAATTTATTGTTGACTGATAGCAAAAAACAATGTCAACTCTAGTAGGTTTTTTCTGTCAACAAATACTGCGATTTGGAGGGGCCGTATTTCCCTTTATTCGCTCCTAGTTTCCCTTGCTATCATTTATATTCATTAACCCTCGATAGACATCATTCACTAACATATAACACTTTCGTTGCCCTGCGGAGGAGGCAAATTAGAGTGTTTACGGTAAGTTTAGTAGCTGAAAAGAACACAAACCCATTTCTTTATCAAATGGAGCACAATCAATTGAGCAAGTGCATACAATAATCAGCTTGCAAGTTTTGTATTCTGAAAGACAATCACCTAGTCTTGAGAAAAAAAAACCCAAACTCTCTAGTTGTGCAAATGTTGACAAGAGAACTGACAAGTTTATGCAGTCAATGATTACCTAAGAATTTTAGTCTGATGTTCAAAAGCAAAGCGTGAAAACTAGGTTAGAAAAATTATACAATTTTTTCTGCCTTTATCATCAAACGTTTGATGATTTATCATACTGTCCTGGCCACATCGAACACCAGTTGTACTAGCGTAGACAAACTATATGTTAGACTATATATATATATCATGACCATTTTACTCGCTCCAGATTTAATTTGCACAAAGTGTTTGCTAAAAACACCTTTCAATGCGCTCTCAAGCTCCTTCTGTCTAGAACAGTCTTCCTCTTACTTTTCGCAATTCTCTCTGATATTTCAAATTTTAGAAGTAATATAAAGAAACATTTTTTGAACAACTAAATAAGTCTAACACCATCTTTTCTGAACTAATATTATTTGCATATTTCAGCCTTGATTCTTGAATTACTATTGTATTTAATTTTTATTGTCTTATTTTTGATTGAAAGTAGATAATATTTTATTTATTATTATTTTTTATTTAGTTTTTTTTTTTTTGTATTTGCATGTGCTTAGCTTAGTTTTGTGAATTTGTTAGTCCTGTCTTCTCTTACATCAATCCTCTATTATTATGCTGACCAAGTCATTTAAGCCTCTGGTTTTGGCTTTTCTTGTAAAATCAGTTTATTCTGTATAGGACAAAATAAAGTATTGATTGATTGATTGATTGATAGATAGTTTAGATTTTTGCATAAATGCATCCATACACAAGTACATAAACATAAACATATAAACATATATATATATATAAAGGCTTGAAGAATTAACTTTGCTAGAGTTATGCCAAAAATTAAAACTATGCATGTGAGTAGAAAGCAATAAATGATATAAAAGATAAACGGATAAGGGACAAATGCGCCGGCTTTATCGAGTTTACTTTCTCCAACTTATAAGCAGGCTCTACACATTAAATATCATTTGAACTGCTCGTTATAAGTATTTTAATTTAGGATTTGTGCAAGCAGAGTCATGTAAGATAGAAGATTCACGCTTTTATTTTAAGCACTCAATTTTTTATTTGTCAGTGTTTCTAGCGTTGTTTAGTTAAGTTACTGATTCAAAGTAAAAACACTGGAGCAATTATTTCATTTTGGCAAGTTTATCACTTTTCAGTCATGATCGTCAAGTCAGCAACTTACAGCAAATAGAAAATGTTCGTTTATATGAAACAGGTCTTCTTTCCACCATAAGAGCTGTAGTATCCTCCCTCTGTTGTACAGTGACAGCATTCACTCGAGCTGCTGCATTCATCCCCCCTTTTCTTGCAGTTAGGAACTTGAGTTGTTCTGTCAGGTGCTGGAGATTGTATGTACCCGTACTGGTCCTCCATTACATCCTCCAAATCAAAGTATCTGCGTCCCTCTGCGGTTTCCATGGCAAGGACCAAAAAGGTGGCCAAAAGCACAGCACTGATGATAACCTTCATGGTGTTTAATTCTGCTTTGATAAAAGGCACAAACTTTTAGTTTAGACATCTAACTACAATTCAAACCGCTTTAAAATTAGAATTCATGCTCTTATATAAACTTGCTGAACATAACTTTCCAAAGAATACTTCGACGTTAAGGGGAAAAAGGTACACGCTCTTGTAGTTTAAAGACACTTAGACCCTTTTAAAGGTTATTATAAATATAATCTCATTCAATCTCATTCCTCTTGGTCCCCCGGGAGACATTTAGCATTGTTTAGGCCCCTCAAACATCTTACTGTCTCTAGCTGATGACAGCACTTGCCCCACTTTACAGTGTAAGGGTTGTTGAATTCTTTACATGTTCTATACATCGTTAAGCCGTCACTAACAACCAGAGAACTCTCTGCGCTCAGTAAGTTATTTTAAGTAGCTGATTCTAAAACTAAAAGTAACTTAACCTTAAACAGTTAATTCTAATCTGACGACACTATCTTTTCTAATACTTACTAACTTGTACCATTTTACTGAAATATTCTCCAAATACTACTTCTTGCATACAGTAGAACTAGTATGACAACGTAAGGTCATCGAAATGTCGTAACGCTAAAATTTAGTTTTGTTCTGATTATGAGTGGGGCGCAATGAAAGCTAAAACAATTACAGAAAGCATTCAGGTGGAGCTTAATGTCTATTATTAATTTTTAATTCATTGTTCTGCTCACGAGTTTGATCCATTGGTGTAGGAGAAAAGACGTTAGTCGTCTTCACTACTGTGAATTTTCCACCACTCATATATATACACACTTGTTTAGATATGCTGACAACGACTTAACAGTCCATGTATGATATTAATATTATAAGTAGCAATCGCGCATATTTAGTACGATCTGGAGCAAACGTCCAGGGCAGGCCCGTAGAAAGCAATGTTATTTTCAGGATTCCTATTTTCATTTTCGATAGAGGAGGGGGGGGGAGGGAGGAGATTGCAAAACTAAACAAGGCAAAATGGGGTTTTGAAACTAAAAATATTATTTAATACGCATCTACCCAGCTCTAGTAATCTGCAAGGGGTAGTTTTTATACACAACAGCAGTAGACAGTCTAAAGTCCAACTCTCAAAAGAACTTGTTGGAACGAATTTTAGAAACTTCAGAGGCTGAGTTGATGTTAAGAACGCAGCTAACAGTATCTGTGTTTACACTCGTAGAGTCTGTGCTATGTATTCTTTTATACAATATGGAGAATACATCCTATTTCTTGTATCTGATTTACTTAAGATTTATTTTTAAGTACTCTTCCAGCAGAGCGTGCTAAAGGCATTTCATTGGCAGCGTTATTGTCACAGAAATTGTCCGAACTTAAAGGTCTTAACTTCTTATTACGCCAACAACGCCTCCCTTCCTTTGGTATGAGAATTCGCCCCTGAGAAGTAACTGTTGTTAGCTCTTACTTTAGACACGTAGAGTGTATCTCTTGCTTTTCGGCCGCCTTGTCTTGTTTCGCTAGCCCCTTGCAACACTCCTTTTTCAAGACCAAGAGTTGGAGAACGTAGTATCTGGTTTTCCTTTTCCAGAATTTTGTAAGTTACAAATCAATTCAGCTTGTGGATTACTATCGATTGTCGATTGACCAACCTATGTGCAAATGACTTTCCCTTGCTATGTTCTTCCACTTGACTATGTAGTGCTGCTAGACAATGGCTAGGTAACTTGCGTGATGTTTGGCTCCAAGTGCTTTCTTGTCATCTAACGTATCTTAGTTATGAGTTGGAAACTGCCTAAATTGACAGGTCGAAAGCGGGAGTGGGTATAGACGTCTCTCTAAAATCACCAACATGCAGGCTGCAGTACATCACAGGACACTTTTTTTAAAATAGAGAATTAATGTCCGTTTGCTACAGCTTTGGCCGTGACTTTCTGTAGAAATATGCCTTTTACTTTACAATCCAGTTAAATCCTGGTTCACACTTGTGAAATGAGCACAAGAAAAATGAGCATGCGCACAGTCGCGCAAAACTGATAATGCCTGTGCGCGTAGAGAAATGGCGACGACAACAGGTCGAGGGAGCTTGTGCTTATGTTTGTTTAACGGATGTTCACACTGGTGAAATAAGCGAAATAAGAATAAGGACAACCATTTATGATTGTTTCACGGATGTTCACAC